>VDFB02014853.1:0-15337 GCA_007258455.2 Sequoia sempervirens | reverse complement strand
AATATATTTTAATTTATCAAAGGAAAATAAAATAATCATTAAATAGTTCTAAAGTAAAAAGTAAAATAACTCTTAAGTAAATAAAATAATGTAAGAGGGATAAAATAACCTATTTATAATATTAATTAAAATTTATTTACAACTTTTATCATTTTTTTGAATTTTATTTACTTTTTTAAAGAGAATACATATTAACGCACCAAAAATATATGTCATCACCATGTTTAAAATAGAAAAAAAATAACATTAATTATTTTTGAACAATACGTTGGTAGCTATCTTGACTTAATTACTTTTCTTTTTTCCATATACTTGGAGAAGAACTCTTTGTTCTCCTTTTCTAGTTCATTCCACACTGCAAAAAACAAAATGAGAACCCTAATCAAGTTACTCTTTGAAAGACTGATTTTTGAGGTCACATCATAAGCAAATAGAATAGACTAATTAGTTTCAGTTCAATTAAACCAACAAAGATTAATTATTTGCAAAATAAATACATGAGAACCCTAATCAAGTTACTCTTTGAAAGACTGATTTTTGAGGTCACATCATAAGCAAATACAATAGATTAATCAATTCAATTAAACAAACATAGATTAATTATTTGCAAAATAAATACATACTTTATAGTAGATCTTACTAGTCAAATTGGCGAAAGGGATATTTTTACAAAATAGAAAAAGATTAGTGGATTCTTGATTTACTAGTGAAGTTTATTAACTTTTAATGAGATCATAGGGATAAAGTTTTCCTGAAATGTAAGGTTGTCATATCATAAGAACAATATTCAAAAAATCATTTGATTTGAAATAGCCTAGGTAGTTGCTTTAACTTTTTCTTGTATTGGGAAGATAAACATTAGGGATATTTTTGTAGACCCTAAGTATTTGGATCAAGAATCATGGAATTCCTTTAGTTTAGTTCTGTGAAAGTTATCTTTGATCAATTCAATTCAATTATTTTTTTTGCAAAAATTCATAAATTTATAAATGGATATCAATGTTAAAGTGAAAGTGTGTATGGAAAAAAATAAAACAATTGTCATCATATTTATCATTTGGGTCATCAAGCTAACTATTTACATTGTGCTTGTAATAGTTATGGCAGGTTGAATATTGGCGTGCCTAGAAAGTGCCTCAGCACATTCCTGTTAATCCATGTTAAATAACAAACATTTTTCAATCAAGTGTTGAACCTGCACAAACACCATGACAACCCAGAACAAAATAAATCAACCCAGAAAAAGTTTGATATGCTCACACATCTTTATAATCCAAAGTAAATGAAAGTTAAGTGCTTGACCAAATGAATATATGAAGTAGATGGTGAGGAGGGATCTGTAGGTGCTGCCATTTTAACATCCCCTGCAAAGATGGGGGTTTCATAGTACATACCCGTTAGTGAGTTGCTTCATTGTTGGCATTCCCGTCCGAAAAAAGAACTGAACTGCTCTGGTATATGAGCATTGTAAGCATGAAAAGGAAGCACATTTGGTCATCTAGAAGCTTCAACATAAACATTCTTCTGTGTGTGGAGAGAAGGATAATTTGGAAAACAAGATAATGGATTGGACTGAAGGGGTCCCCTATTGGTACAAAAGCCTAGCGTTGATAAATTTACATCCTTGAATTTGTAGAGAAAAAGCGGTGATGTTTTCCCATTGTTTTGAATGAAAAAGCAGTGATGCTTTCACTTATAACGTGTAATTACAAAAAATTAATCTTAAAAAATATAGTTTGAATATATAGATATATTTATTTAACAAAAAAAAAAATTCAAAAAATTAGCATAGTTGAATTTATTAATACGGAGAATTTATTAATATTAGTATAGTTCTATTTTAGAAAAACCTATGTAAGAAACATTGAGAGCATTTTAAAATAATTTTAAAAATTTAAATAACAACATATTATTTTATGTCAATCTCAAAATATTAATCTTTTGCATGTGATTTTTAATTTCATTTTTGAAAAAGCCATCATTCATTATTTTCATTTATATTCAATATTATATATTTATTTGCTATTTTTTAATAATTTCATTTGTAGACATTAATATATTTTAAAATTTTGATGTATTTTTATTTAAAAAGTAAAATATTTTTTCTACTAAATATAAAGTAATTGACTTGGATATATTTTTGATAAATTAAAATAGAAATTTATTTATTGATTTTTATATTGATTGTAGCTTTAAATATATGTCCAATATACTTTGGTTTTATAGAAAATATATTTCTTCATAAAAAAAGATATCTAAATTTAAATTGTAGTATTACAAAAGGAAAGTAATATTAGTATACATGTTTTAAAAAAATCTATGTATGAAATAATGAGAGCATTTGAGTGGAGTGATGTTATGCAAATTTTTATTAATAATGAGAAATGAATAATTTCAAAATTTTCCCTATTTTAATGCAAACAAGTAAATAAATAAATGAATAGAATAGAAAATATAACAAGTAACTAATTTTGAAGAATTAATTTTTTTTATTAAAAATTAGCTAAATATATATTTTTTTATTATAGCCTTTGTGGCAGAAAAACCTTAAAAACCTGCGATAAAAAGTTTATGCTCCTGAAAATCTGCCCTTATCGCTCAAAACTTTTATGCCAATTATATTGCAGAAAATTAATTTTGGATAAATGTTTTGTTATATATTTTGCAAGTTTACTTTAACAATATACAATACTTTGTCAAATAAGAAAAGAAGTTGAATTCTCATTTGTTAAAAACAAAGTTATTAATAACTAGTTAACAAAACGCCGTGCCTATAGTTCCTTGGCAGGAACTAACAAGTACCACACAGTGGCTAGTTATTGTAGTTATTGTTTTTTAGATTTGAAAAAAAAAAATGTAAGTTTTATTAATGTGAATAAAAATAAATGTAAGTTTTGTTAATTATAGTGTTTTAGTGTTGTTAATTATTTTTTGCATGACCTAACCTTAACCCTAACTCACATCCTAACCCTAATCCTAACCCTGACAATAAATTATAAATCATTATCCTAATCCTAGACCTATCTCTAAGTCTGACAATGGTTGTAACATTATCCATAACTATGGTCGTAACCCTAACCCTAACAATAAAGAATTGTAGAGTGACATTACAAAAAAATAATCTTTGAATTAATATTGGGAATAGGTTTGGAATATAGATATTAGATGAATAATCATATTTTAGTGATTTTTATTAGTAAATTTTTTTATTTATTTATTTAAATTTTTTAATAGTTCTAACCATAATTTTTACCTTATTCTTAATTATAATCCTAATCTTAATTATAATGATTTTAGGATTATAATAATTAATAATAATACTATTAGAATTATAATAAAAAATATAAATTATAAATAATATGTACTTATATTACTTATTATTGTTATATATTATATTCTTTAATAAAACTATTAAATGCATATATAAAATTATTATAATTAATAATTAATAATTATTATATTTTTATATAATATACAATATAATTAATATATTATATATATTTATATAATAGATTACATGATATATAATATAATTATATTTATTAGTATATATAATATTATATATAGGTTATATTATTATTATATATTATATTCTATAATAAAAAAATTAAATATAAATATGAAATTATTATAATTAATAATTACTATATTTTTATATAGAACAAATTAAATTAATGTATAAAAAAATTTATAGTTTAATTGATCTTTGGAGAGATTAGGAAAAAGAAACAAAGATACAAGGGGAGACAATTCTATATATATAGAGGTATATATACTAGCACTTGCACCTAAAGAGGCTCAAGGATTACGCAGATAGAAAACTATATGTATATTAATATGTTAGAGAGTATGTGTTTGTGCATGGATGCACTGCAAATTCTAGTTACATGTGGCTAGATTAACACAATTAATAATAAGTGCTAAATAATGGAATGAAATAAATTTAGACAAATCTAGATTTTTTCTTTAAAGAAATTAAGTATTGTCTAATTATGAAATATTTGCATACAGATTTAAAACATAAAGCAATGCAAATGAAAAAATAAATTGTCATCAAATTGGCAAAAAAATACTACAAATGGAAATAAAATGTTCTCATACAATTGTCCAATCAATATTTATCTAGCTTTTGTGTGATAAGTGAGATTTTGGAGGCTTTTACCTGATATTTTATAGGATTTCACCATTAAATGGCAACTCAAACTTGTGTTCCAATGACTCAATAGTGGTTTGGAGGCGTCAGACTTGCTTCAAGCTCAAACCTCACACTATATGTAGCCTATCGGCTAATAAAGAGAGAGAAACTCAAAAGATAGAGAATGAGAGAAAGAGACAAATTTAGATAGATATCGAGAGAGAGAGAGGGAGAGATAGATGGAGATATAGATTGAAAGAGAGGAATAGACAAAGAGAGATAGAGCATGAGAGAGAAAAATATAAGAGATACAAAGGGAAAGAGAGAAAAGAGAAACTCAATTTTGATTGGTTGTTTCATGTCAACAATTTAAGGATGGCATGTGTCTTTGGGAGTTATGCTCAAAGTAGCATGTCATTTGATTAAGGATATGATAATTCACCTTTAAGACCTCTTTAATGTACCCATTGCACACTTAAGGAGACAAACATATAGAGAGAGAGAAAGAGAGAGAGAAAATAAGTGAAAAGGCAGAGGGAGATAAAGATAAGATATAGATAGGTGGAGAGAGAAAAGATAGAGAGAGAGCAAGACAGAGAGAAAAATGAGACAAAAGAGGAGAAAGATGAAGATAAATAAAGAGAGGAACAAATATAGAAATAAAGGGATAAAACAAGGGATAGAGAAAAAGGAGAGAAGAGAGAGAAACAAAGAGAAAGAGAGAGAGAGAAAGTGAGATAAATAAAAATAGAGAGATAAAGAGGGAGACAAAGAGATATAGAGAGATAGAGAGATAGATATATAGAGAGATAGGTAGAGATGTAGAGGAATAAAGAGGGATAGAGAAAGAGGTAGAGATAGTGAGGGAGATAGAGAAAAATAGATAACGGAAAATGGACAGAGAGAAGAGGAGAGACGTAGATAGAGATAAAGTCGCATAAAGAGATAGGGAGATAAACATAAAATAGGGAAGAAAAGATATATATATAGAGAGAGAGAGAGGGAGATAATGAGAAACATACAAATAGAGAGGGAGACAAAGAGATAGAGAGAGTGAGGCATAGGATACTATGTTCAGATATATATACAGGCATGCCATCAACACCTCCCTCAGCCGCCTCCCCATCCTCCTGCCCATCCCAATGGCCTACATCTCCACCCCCCATAATTTGTGCCATCTCTTCCTCTCTCCCACATCTCCAGAAAGATTTGCCGGACGCAAGATCCGATCGCCAACGTCGACGTCTGATCTCGACGTGCCTGATCTTGATCCTTTGATGTCCGGTCTCGAGTTTGTCCTGATCCGATCGTCTGATCTGATCCTGATCCCGTTCGACGATCTTCGACCTCGACACCGATCTCACTTTATCTTGACCTCGACACCCTCCCTGACCTCTCGATCTCATTCTCGATCTCCTTTATCTCTTCGTGATCTATTTTGTTCCTTTTCACTGACTTATCTCACCTCGCATTTTCTCCTTTATCTCTCCATCTCCTCGACCTTTATTTGTTCATTAACGTTTACATCATGATCTATTTCATATTTTACGGCATCATCCAATATTAACAATAATAATCTTACATGTACTTAATAGTTTCTAATAAAGAACATAACATACAACAATAACAAGCAGCATAAGCATATTATCATAACTCTATTCTTTTATTACACAAAACAAAAACACTGTATAATAATTATATGTATGAAACAGAGAGATAAAGAGGAGACAAAGAGATATAGATAGGTAGAGATATAGAGGAATAAAGAGGGATAGAGATAGAGATAGAGATAGTGAGGGAGATAGAGAAAATTAGATAAAGGAAAAGAGAGAAGAGAGAAGAGGAGAAAGACATAGATAGAGATAAAGTCACATAAAGAGATAGGGAGATAAAGATAAATAGAGGGAAGAAAAGATGTATATATATAGAGGGAGATAATGAGAAACATACAAATAGAGAGGAGACAAAGAGAGCAGAGAGAGGTGAGAGACAGAAAGATAGCATGAAATGGACAGAGATATAGAAGGGTGATTGATATATCTCCAAAAAGCCTGTCGTAAGCGATGATGCAGGATCCGATGGATCGCCGGAAAACGCTTTGATCCTGATCGATCTTTTGATCTCGATTTCCTGATTCGATGCGTCTGTTCTCGATGGCGATCTCGTCTTGTCCATCTGATTCTTGATTGTCGAGCGCAAGCGTGATCTGATCTGACGGATTGATCTTTTGACGGATGTTCTGATCTGACGCGATCGATCTGATTTGATCGCGGATCGACGGATCGATCTTCGATCCAACTGATCCTGATCTGATCGATCCTGGACGTCCCTCCTTTCCTTCTCTCCTATATCCCTCTCCTTCTCCTTTCCACCTCCATCTCCATCTCTATCTTGTTGGTAATGGAGCCTGATTATCTTCTTGATTCAAAGGTTTTATTTCAAGCATATCCAATAATTACAGAGGTGTAGGTGCAAGCAAAGGGGTGAATATCTACACCGAAGGATTAATGTCTTCCCCATACAATATTTGAGCACTATAAACTACCTCAAAATTGTTGGCATCCAAAACTTGAATCAAGATATAATAGGTCACCTCTTTGTTTTTTTTTGCTTACACTTTTGCTCCCACCACTTTCTTAAATACAAGACCAACATTCTACCCAACAAAAAATCCAAAGCAATTGTTTAAGATTAATGCACAAATACACAAATACTTTGGCCATTAGAACATATAATATGTATCCCAAGTACTATTGCTCATAACCCAAATCCAAACTTTTCAAATGAAAGAAAATAAATGAAAAATAATTAATTGTTATTACATGGACATTGTTCCAATCTGTTAGAGCATAGTTTCACCTAGTGTGAATTGGGAAAGTAATATCAAACATAAAATATAATTTTCTCTACAGAATTTTCTCCACCATAGTAATTTGAATGAAATGTAACAGGTTGCAATTTGGATTAATAAATTAATACATACATCTTATAGTAGTGAAAATATATCTCATTCCCATGTAGAAACATTGCCAAATTTTCTGCTCTACTGCATTCCCCAGTTTTTGAGCCAAAATAAGTACAATATGTGGATCTTCACTCTTGTGCAACTTTTCAAATTCTAGCTTGACTGCTTTGCCTAGGCTTGTATTTGAGGATAGTAAGCCCAAACACATCTTACACCAATGTTCACAATTGGTGTTTATTGAATTAACTACATGTTTAAATCATATTTGCATATAATTTTGAGGTGAAGAGGGCTTTCATTGACATAAAAAACTACATCATACTTGCATGAAATGCTTTCACTTTGTTTTCATAAAAAATCTCAGCAATTTCAAACCCCATGAGAAATAATTAACAAGAAATTCAAAAAAAAGCATGCATCCCTGGTGATTGCCCATGATAATTCTATGGAAGTAAATGAAGTTGTATCTAGCCCATTGTAAACTATGCCTACCTCTGCTCAGATTCAAAATGCCTCTACTGATATTGGAAAAATTGTCCATAATCTATACATATAAATTTGCATGTATACTTAAATGAAAACCTTGCATTAAACTTCTCAAAACCTTGTGATTTTTATCAAATTATGAGCTACCATTAAATCATATTTTGAAAGTGACAAGATAAGCTTAAAAAAATAGTGACATCCATTAGATATAATGGTTTTATGAAAAACGTGTAGAGATGAGAAGGAAAAATTAAGAATTCCATAGCTTAGAGATAAATTTTCCTTTGGTTTCATTTAACAAATAACAACAAAATTATTTTAGAATGAAGTAAACCACAACAAAAATTGACCCACTTGCATACATAAAAATCTCGCTAAAACCATGACAAGTGACTTACCTCAAGATTCTACACAAACTGTGTCATGTTGTCAACAATGTCGATGATAAAATATGGACAAAGTTTGCTGGAAATTATTACGAAACCCTACCAAAGCAGAATTTTCTATAAGCTAACATGAAAGAAAACTAATCCTCGTTATAGTTGCAGGATAGTGGTTAAACATTGTTGTCAGTACAAAGGTGGTGAAGATAAGGATAAGATTGCAGACAACCGATCTATTTTCAAGTGTGAGACACTATTTCAACTATTTGGAGTTTCTTTCTGAGCGTGAAACAATTTCTAGGTGAGGCAAGTCTGGTGGGTTGTGCCCACAATATACAGCCTATTAGCTACTAGTTTAAACATATCAAGTTTCCATAATCTATCTTGATTTGATTTCCACAATTCATCTAATTTATCTATCTTATTAAATAATAATTTGGAGATATATCTTCTCTTGAAGTGTTTATTTTTTTAATAAATTCATTTATATTTAACTTATATTAATAATGTAATATTATTAACATAGTAGTGAATTATTATATATTAATATTAATAACTTATTTATATAATAAATAACAATATATATAATAATTACTATACTAATAAAATTACTAAATATATATTAATTTATAACATAATATTTATATAATTGGGGTAGAAGCCATTGAAAAAAATTTATAGACACGCTAGTTTATAACTGAGGTGAGAGTCATTGAAACAAATATATTTATAATAAAATATTACATTAGGGTTCAATTAATATAGTAATATATTATAATAATCTATTAATATAATATATTACTATTATAATAATAATAATTTATATATTGATATCATCTATCTAATCTATGTAAATAAATTATTGTATTATATAATAAATATTATATATTATAGTAATATATTATATATTACATAATAAGTATTTAATATTGTTATTTTTTTTGATATATTAAAGTGGCATTATGCAAGCCAAACCCCAAAATACAAAGCAAAACCATCGATCTTTTATGATTTCATACAAAAAAAAGGCATTCAAACCAAAATTTGTCTCCACCCTTCTGTGTTATCTGCCCCTATTCCTCTGCTTCATCACTTAGCTCCTCCTCTCTTAAATCCCCCTGAGGGGCAGGAAGCACCAACACTATCCTCATGTCTAATATCTTGTGAGCTCCTATGATCTCCTTCAGCACCAAGATGTTCCCTGCAACCTCCTACAACCTCGTTTCTTTGTCTTCCTTTATGCTCCAAACCACAAATGGCACCCACAACCCATTGTAAGGTGGAGTGAGTTGTGTCCATACTCCCTCCACACGTCTTAGACCCCAACCTGTCACCATCATATCTAGGTATCGCTCCATTCCTTCCCTCCAGCACACCTTCACTAGCTTCCTCATGAGCCATCTCACCATCTCACCTTCTTCCTTCGCCTCTAGTATCCAAGCTAGAAACATGGATGATATATTGTTGTTCACACGATACCCATAATTTGAGGCCAAAAATTTGTAGCCAAGAATCGCTTGGATGGCCTCCCATGCCTCCATTTTTGTCACCATGAACACCTTTATTAGCCTCTTCTTAGAAATTTTACCTCTAAAAGCTATCTGTCTCTCTCTGGCATTCAAGTGGATGGTCGACTCCATTTTATTTTTTCATTTAGGTTCAACCTTCTTCCTTCCTTATATCCCATTTGTCTTAGAACTCTCTTTTGTAATTAATCTCTTTGTCATATTCATTACACCCCCATCCTTATGTGTTATGGTTTGGTCTTTCATCACGTTTGAAGGGACTATAGATCTCCATTGGAATTCCCATTTGAGTCTATCATCATTATAGTTGTTGCCTTTGACAACCTATCAGCCTCCTCATTACCTTCTCATTAGATATGGGAGATTTTAAAATCTCCCAACATATCAAGGCACTCCCAAATTCAAGGAATAAATCTTTGAAGTTTCCAATTAGGCGTCACCTTTCTCCTAATCGCATTTATTATTATCATTGAGTTCCCTTCAAGATGGAATGTTTTGAATCCCATTGCCTTGTATAGATTTACTCCTACCCATGTTGCTTGAATATTCACTTCATTGTTCATTCCATCTTGTAATTTCCTTGCCACCTCTGCAAGGACTCTGCCGACATGATCTCTAAGAATGCATCCTACCCCAGAAGGTCTCTGATTACCCCTTGAGGCTTCATCAAAGTTGACTTTGACCCATTCTTTGTTTGGAGATCTCCATTTAATATCAAGTCTTGGACTAGATGGATTATCCTAACCCATCCCATAAACGAGGGATTTAATTATGTAATAATTACTATAATAATTAATTAATATATTATTATAATAATATTATTTATTATATTATAATTATAACAATTTCATTATGCTCCATCAAGATTAATTAAATTAAATTAAATTATTCAAGATTAATTAAATTAAATTAAATTATTAAAAATAATCTCTTGACATTATTTATATAGATTAATTAATATAGTAATAATATAATTAAAAAATTATATTATATAAAATATCATATATCATAATAAATATAATTATGTTATATAAAAAATAAATATAATATTCTACATGTCCCATCTCAAACTCTTTGATCAAAGACAAGAAAAAAATATTTAACTCGGTTATGCTTAGAATGGTTACATAGAATTTCAGCCATATCTAATATAAAAGGAATGATGAAAGAGTTATTTAACATTCATGAATATTGAACCAGTCTTCCACATCCTCAATTCTGGCATACACCCTCTGATCTTTATTTATCATATGGGTATTAATATTTATTTGTGTTTCCTTTATGCAGCAACAAAACCTCCTATTTTGTGTTCATATGTAACCACAACACTCTATCCAACTATAAGAAGCTTGTCAACTTAATTATATTGATTTAAATATAGGAGTTTCATTTAGTTATATATTTGAATTCAAATTTGAGATAGAAATAAAATGATTAAAATAAATATGTATTTTGATGTTGAAGAGATGGAGATTGATTTAATTATGATGGAGAATTATTACTTATGTTTTGAATTTGGTAATGAAAATAAATGATTGAAATAAATGTGCACCTTGAAACCTAGAATTATGTGAAGATCTAGATTAAGGTGTAGGAGTGACCCTAAAACTCTTTAGTGCAGCCCTGACCCAAAAAATTATAACTGTGTACTTAATATGCAACCATAAACTTTGGAAAATTAATATTTTGATGTATGTTGAAATTGTTTACATGTGTTTGCACTTGCAAATGAAAAACCTCGTGATGTTGAAAAACAATATTAGAACTATGAGATATACCAATCCCTGAGAAATGATGAAAATCATTCCACACAATAATGGTATGTAGGTTTGGAGTGTTAAGAAGGAAATGTACCCACAAAATATGTTGAAATAGCAGCTTGAAGATGATGTGGAAGCTAGGGTTCTGCAACTTCAACCACTATAATAATAAAAAATATGTACACATAACCACATTTTATAATCATGAAAATATAAACATTAAAGTCAAGGAACACACTAGCTGCCACTTAGATGTCATCATATAAATTTGTCATTAAATCTTTTAGCAACCGTGAACCAATCCACACATGAAATAGTAGGGAAATCTATGAAATATATAGAAAAATCCTACATGCAATAAATGATCTATTGCAATAAATCCAACATGGTCATGGCATCATTCTACATCAAATTCATGTACTTTTGGTAAAAACAAGCATTTTTGGTAACAACAAACATTTTTGGTAAAGAGAAGCATTTTTTATAAAAAACAAGCAATTTTGGGCATTCTAGTAAGCGCAAGGTCAAGATGGGCCATAAGTAAAAACCCTAACCACTTTAATCCAAACCATCATTGAAATCACTTGAATTGCATTACCAAAACTATGCTCAAATTCTCTCGAGTAGTGAGAAATATGGCATTATCAACTATCACTACTCTCCCTATCATGTCGGGTCCTTTTTCAACATTCATGTGGCTTTTGGGCCATTTTAGTGAGTTATGGAGTTGGAAAAAATAAGGCGAGACAATCAAACTTTGGATTTTAGGAGGATTCATACCAAAAATTTGTAAACTAAGTGTCAAACTTCAAAATTGACAAGGAAGTCATGTCAAGACAGGATGTAGGAAGGGGGAAGTCCAAAGTGGGAAACCCAAAAAGGAATAAACTTTTGAGATGTTGAGATGACTTTATGACAAGTACCGAGACAAGAAAATGCCAAAATTCTAGCTCTAAAAAGGCTTAGGAAATATTAAAATGGGAATTAGAGTTTGAAGGAGCATGGAATAGGGTACTATGGACATGGATGGCCTAACATTATAATCTGAAGGGCTTAGAAAAAAAATTGAGTGCAAAAGGGTGATGTCAACAAGGTTGGATGGACTCACAAATATTATGGAAGGGTGACATCAACATGAAGGAATTGGAGTCTGAAGGAAGGCAGACAAATTTGAAGGCAAAGGACTAGGGATCAAGGATCGAACATGCCAAGGAAATGGCATTAATAGAGAGACCAATTTGACACCACAACAATACAAGCATTTTTTAAGGTAAAATTGACCACTCCATATTTGGGAAGGATGGAAAGACATCAACAATAGCCTAAAAGATCAATAAAACTAACACTCAGAAAATATCATAAAAGTATTAGTAAACCATTATGATCAATAGTAAGGACATAACAATATGGACATCATGACAACCTGAAACTTTGATAACATATAGAACACAAGGAAAAGACCCTTAGAAATTCAATAGTTATAATTTTTTGGACTTTTTAATGGATTGAACCACAACCAACACACAAGGAACACCAAGAACATACCTAAGCAAATTTGACAAAGGAAAGACCCACTTATACTTTCTCAAATCAATTATCACCAATGGGTCAAATAGTGTTATGACACATAAATAAGTGAAAGGACTAATGTACAAATTGACATGGTGGATTGAGTCCCAACACATCACTTGATGATTGTTGATGATGAAATTATTTATGGTTTATATCCT
Organism: Sequoia sempervirens; assembly: GCA_007258455.2. NCBI lineage: Eukaryota > Viridiplantae > Streptophyta > Pinopsida > Cupressales > Cupressaceae > Sequoia > Sequoia sempervirens. The sequence continues at coordinate 2,352 of VDFB02014853.1, read as the reverse complement.
CTTATACAAGTCTTAGGCAATCAATTTGAATCTTTTTTTGCATGAGTTAGTGGGTAGCATCAACTTTAAGTTAAGTCAGTATAAGGCCATAATTAAATTTAAAATCAAATACAGAGGGCCAAACCCACATGTGCAACCTTAACTTGGGTCAAACCTACATGTGGCTCTAACCTTCATAATGGAAATAGTGATCTAATAAATGGGATTGTTCTAACATGAGGTAAAATGGTATTTCACTTGTTTTGGTGCAATGAGTGCCCTAAGTAGGACAAAATTTTGTGCTAGGACTATGTACTTAGGACACAATGCAAATATTGGGATTAGGTATTGACACCTTACAAATCTAAGTACCATTGTATTTATTTAATATTTGAAATGTGTTGTGAATATGAGGCCACATAGAAAAGGACACCCATGGGAGGAACCTCAAGATACCTTTGATGAAATGTCAACATCTATCATTTATATTATGATATGTGTAAGATTTTTAAGAGCATCTCTGACATTGTAAGATGTGTAAAATATTTTTTAGTATATATAAGAGTATATAAGGACATTGTAAGAGGGAATTACATAATGAACTAGGTGAATCATCTTTTTTTTGCCAATAATAGCACGTCTAAGAGCATCTTTATCTAGCTAATAATATCTTGTATAAGAGTATCTTGTAATAGGTTTCAATGGATAAATTTGGTGCACCTAAGTTCAATGAATAGACTTCTCAACTTGGGAGTTACATGTATTGGAAACCATTATTGATTTCCTAGTTTATCCTTGACCTATATATTGGATTCTTAGAATAGAGTTTATACATAGTGTTGAGAGTGTAGTTATGTTATCAAATTAACTCTATAAGTTAGAGTTGAAGGTCTCTTATTTCCATCTTGAGAGCATAGGAACTTTGTATTGTATTGTAATATTTTATTTAGATAATACATTAAGTGTGCTTTAGAGGTTGATTTTTTCATTAAAAAAAAATATTAGGGTATATATTATGTTTATTCATATTTTATCCATTGAATAATGTGTGCATATGTAACATTATATTGATTATCTCATTGAATTAGTTTAGCAACCATCTAGTTTCATTTTATTTGGTGTTAGAGCTTTGCCAACTTGTTAGATCTATGGGAGGAATAGGTGGTTGTTATTAATCATTGCTTGAATGGGAACTCTAGTAGGTGCTCTTATTTTTAGGAACAAAACAAATGGAAAATATAAATATCAAGATTAAGAGATTCAACAACACTATTTTTGAGCTTTGGAAGCTTAAAATGGAGGATCTACTTCTAGATCATGATCTATGGATTATAGTATTTGGTTAGAAACTCTCCACCATGAAAGATGAAGACTAGGTGGTGCTTCATAGGAAGGAAATAATTTTAGTTCAACTTCTTTCAAATTTAGTCCCAAATGTGTTTATGAAGAATATTTTCAAGGGATTGTGGGACAATATCAATAACTTGTACCAAACTAAGTCTCTAGTCAATAAATTATTCCTATGGAAAAGGTTGTATTCCTTAAGGATGTTAGATGAATATTTAATGATAGACACCTAAATGATCTCAATATTGTTATCTACATGTTATGTGTTGTATAAACACCCCATCATTTTTTCATGCAAAATATGGGGACCCCCTTTTGTCATTTTCTCTCTTAATGTTTTAGCATCTCTAATTAAGTTTAGTTGTTATTCTTTGCCCCTATTATTCCATTGTCTTTGTATGTTTTCTTTTCCTATTGTGAGAGTTTTGAGACTTTAAAAGTCCCTAAAACTTCTTTGGTTCATATCAGGCCACAGGGCCCAACAAGGACCTAAAACTTAGGTTCCAAGTTTGCTCCATGATCCAGTCCCTTGTCCCTCCAAATTTGTTTAGTCTGCTTCAAGTGGCGGGCCCTGACACGGACTTGGAACCTAGATTCCAAGTTTGTTATTTGACTTGAAACCCACGTACCAACATTTTGTCACCTTTTATCCTACACATTTATGGTATGTGTGTGTGTTCTTTCCCCATGGCCTTTATATTCCCTTTGTCCTTATTTTCACCCTCATATTTATGTTTGCAAACTTCCTCTTGAGCTTGAGCCCTGCCATATCCAGTGTGTGTGTAAGTGTTTCCAATCCATGTTGTTTGATTATGTGTTCTTGATTAGTGATTTGTATGTGGGCTTGGGTCATGTTCTTGCATGATCCTCTCATCTTTCGATATTTTTATTCATTTAACATGGGTCTCGTAACTGAGAGGTAAGTATTCTTCCTCTTTTGTTTTCTTCCTTCCTCTCTCTCCCTCTTTATTTCACATCTTTTATCATCTATAGTTTTTTTCCTTTGGTTCTTCTTGGCAGGGTTTT
>VDFB02014852.1:0-44956 GCA_007258455.2 Sequoia sempervirens | reverse complement strand
TCTTCTATCTTCTTTATGCACTAACCTGTTATCATGATAGTCAACAAAAACATCATCAATGCATCCACCCTACATCCACAAACCATCAGCATACATGCATCCCATAATCATAGCATAGTCATAAAACATTCATCATCATAATCATTACATATCACATCATACATTTTGCATTATCATTTGAGTTGTGATGAATAATAAAGATTTGTTATTCTAAGCATCTTAAATCATTGCATATCATGAGCATTAGCATCCATACATCCATATGCATACATCATCATCATAAAATTGCATAGAAAATACACAAAAAGAAATACATCCACATCATTTGCATTCATAACATTTGCATCACATATCATTCATTCCATAGCATATCATGAAAAGATACTAAAAAAGAACACAACATTGCATCCATATCATATCCTAATCATCGTATAGACATATGTAGAATGCATCCATACATAATATAAGCATCTCATATCATATGCATCCATAAACATGAAATAAGATGAACACATCATGAATCATCCGTATGTGTATCATATATATATCAAAAAATGAATGTCAGGTACAAAATTTGGATCAATGTATGTATAACGATCATAAATACAATATCCACAAGGCTATCAAAAGGCAGCCCATGAATGTATATTTGTGATAAAGAATCAGGTAAAAAAATAAAAAAGTGTATGTACATAATAGCTAGCCCTGATGGTTGCTACCCTCTTTGGCTTGCCTATCAAACTAATCCTCTACTCTCAGTCGTGCATCATTGCGCTGCGAAAAATAAGGCTGTCTAAGTGCCTATGGTACATCTTGGTGGTAATGCTACCTATAATATGTGGCCTTTGTAATGACCTCTCTATATAATTTGGATGAAATTTTCCTACCATGAGTGGCCACCATCATAGCCTCTATCTACTGGCATCAAGCAATCTCCTGGTCTCTCTTTGGTCACAACCTATACCCGCTATAACGCTTGATCTCTCTCAGCCGTAATGGCAACCACATGTTGTTGTGCCTGATCCCGCTCAACAGTAATACCCAAAATATTTTGGTGAGCCTGATCCTACTCACCAGTCAAAGTCTACACCTACTGTTGCAGCTACTGAATCTGTGCATCGCTAGCATCTGGTGGTGGCGGTGGTGGTACTACCTACTACTATGGTCCTTGTTGTTGTACAACTAGAGGCTACTGAGGAGGCTATTTTTCAATCGGCAAAGCCCTCAGAACTTGACCATCCTAGCCATCTTGGCCACCTTGTCCTCTACCTCTAGTCCCCTACATCTAGGCCTCCCTCATGGAGGAGCACCTGTTGGATCTGTTAGCCATCGTGGAGGTACAAACTAGGCATCATATGTAGGCGTAGTTTGTGCTACTACCTAACCCTGATCATAAGCTCAAGGATGAGCCGCTAACTGTCTAAAGTTCTCAACTACCTCGGGAGTTGGAATGGTTAGTCCCCATGTGGGAACCTCCCTGGCCGACCTAGCAAAAATGGCCTTGTACTCATCATTTGGTTTTCCCTGGACCTCCCCAAACTATCAAGCCACCCTATCTAGCAAATATCACTCAATAATGGTGTGCTCGCGACCCTGCATATATCAGGTCTGTCTGGAAAATTATAACTGATGTACATCATCAAACCATGGTGGCATCTATAGCCACAGGCACCAACAAAAAATTGTCATATCATTAATCACTTGTCGCTAATATGGGAGCCCAATCTGTCTGGTGTGCCTCAGGGTAATAGCACCTCTATACCACTAAATCACAGAATCATTTGGCTCAACGTCTGCCATCTACACAATAGGTCAGAGCATGATGATATGCTCCCATTCCCAAATATGAAGCAGAGTCACCCTTGCACCAATGGTTCTCCCATCATAGTAAACAAAATTGTGCATGTCATGATAAAGCGAGGCCAGCATCATGAGCCCCCACGCAAAGAGTGTCCTCCTATAGAGCATTTGATGCCATGCCAAGCCCCATCTTGGGTTGAACCCCCTATTGCGTCTATCAAGAGCAACCAAACTTGAAATAATGACTGCAATGATCAATCTAAATGTGGGCATGTGACCTCTATACATCTTGAGGTTGATCTGTGATGTCACTAAGGCGATGTCCTCAAGCTCCATCACCTCGTGACAAGCGTCAAATCCAGAATCAACAGCATAGATCACTTGATCACCATGAATCAACAAATGAAGGATCTACCATACATCCTCCAAGGTCACCATCGCCTCGCCTATCAGAAGGTGGAATGACGACGTCTCACTGTACCATCTCTCGCATAGAGGATTCATCATAGCAAGATGTGTCTAGATGACGGGTGCATACACAACATACTAGAGGTTGATCTCCCCCAGGTGCTCTTGGCATAACTCTGACAGATCATCTAATCTCTCCAACACAATGGGTCTGTGCTCGCATGACATCAACGGTGGAATGACCTCCTGCATCCACAAAGCGCACAACGTCAAGAAATTGAGGAAATTTGACTCAATTTGAAATTTATAGCTCAAAAATCACAATAGCATCACTATCTGTGATAGCGTCCCTATATTCAAATTTCAAATTGTGATGCCTAAAGCATTTAAAATTACAAATCGCAACATGTGTTGCCAAACACATGGGCATCACATTTTAACCTTTGGAAAACCCTAACCCTAATTTTAAATCACGACTAGCGTTGCCATATACATATGCATCGTTATAATTCATTTCAACGTCGTTGATTTCAATTTGGGTGTCGCTATATATAGCGATGTTGCCAAAGTTTAAATTTTAAAGCATAATAAATGCATCCAAAATTCAAATTTCAAATCAAGTTTGGAGTTACATACCGAAGGTCCTACGCCTGGAAGCCACTGGAACTCTCAAACTCGATCGCAGATGTGCTTGGGAAGCTCTCGGCGTGCCATTTCATCGAAGGGTCAAGGCTCAAAATAGCAAGAATCTCTTAAGTGTGAATGCATAAATGAATTTAAAGTGACCCTTCTTGGCTTATTTAAGCTAGAAAATTAGGGTTTTTTGCCCTAATTTTACCTTTAAGCTAGGGTTTATCATCATTTTCACCAATTTTTCCAATCTGAACCTAATTTTGCATCATTTTCTGTGTTTTTGGCATAATTCTTGCATCCTAGAGCCTTTTTGGATCCTTGGGGCAACTTTTAACCTTTATCGAGAAATCAACCCAAAATTCAAAATTTTCACTTGATTTCTCAAGGGGGCAGGGAATCACTTTATCCTTCAGTAGTGGGGCATCTAAAAAAATAGAAAATTTTTATTTTTTGATTTAAGCAACAGTTTTAATCTAAAAAGTGTTATTCTTTGAATTGAAGCAGCAGGTACCTTGCTTCAAAGAGGGGCAAAATGTAGACACTAAAAATGTCCTAAACGATATCATACACTTGAAACATATTTACTAACATTATTTCCTCTTTAAACCCATCTTCTTTTTGCTTAATTGATTAAATTAGCTTAGCTATTTAATTAATTGCATCATTTTCATCTATTAGCCTGATTAATTTGATCAGGTTAATTCATTCCCCCTTTGTGCTAACATTCATCTCATTAAATTAAATAAATCAAAACATTTAATTTAATTCCCTAAGTCATCTTATTTAATTAAATAACCCTAAGTTATTTAATTAAATATCATTTCATCTCTCCCCCCCATTTATTAAATTATTTAATTTAATAAATATCACTTTATTCCTCCAAATCCCCTAATTGCATGATTAAACCTTGTTTCAATTAGCAATTAAACTAATTTTCCTCTAAAAAGGGAATATTCCTTTTTTGCACAATTAAATTTTTTTTTTAATTTGCAAAATGTATTTTTCCTCATGCAAAAGAATATTCCAAAAGAATATTTTATTCCTTCATCATTTTAAAAAGGGATAATTTCACTTAGCTTCTTAAGGAAGTTTTAACCTTTAACCTTTTGAACAAGTCACCTTTGACTTGTGTGTGCAGGTCAAAAGTGTGTTTGTTTGAAGCAAATGTGAACCTTTGATTAAATCCCATCATGCATTCTCATCCATTGATGAGAATCCATGATCCATGCCTCTCATCTCCTTCATCTTTTACCGTTGATTAATCTTTTCAATCTCAACCCTCCATTCCTCATTTGCTTTCCTATAAATAGGTCACTATTTGGAGACAAATGGATCCATCTTTCAATTGCAAACTTATGTTGTTGAACTCACTTGCATCCACACTCATATTTTTCTCAATTTTAACTTATTTTAGTTTGTTTAAAATTTCATAATAGCTTACAACATCCATTAATGGCTTCCATGCATCCATCTTAGTTTGTATAGAAATTAGGGTTTCCATCTTTTAGCTTAAAATTAGCTTAAATTAGCTTAGCAATTGCATAATTAGTTCATTTTTAGTATAAAATCATGTTAACTTAGCTTGCATCATGTTTAATTTAGCATAAACTAGGTTTTCATCCATTTATCACAATGGTTCATCGATTCTCTTCCATAAAATTGACTAAAACAGGTTCACTATAGACATGGAAAATGTATTGATTACACTTGATCTTGATTACTAACACTTCTTCATCCTGAATCATCTCCTTTAATAATCATTTAATTAAATATCCCTTATTTGATTAAATTCATCACATTCCATCTCTTAATTAAATAAATCAATTTATCTAATTAAGTCATCTTTTCCCTTTTAATTAAATAATTTATTTTATTTAATTAATCTCTAAGGTCATTCTATTAAATTAAATAAATCAATATTTATTTAATCTAACATTATCTCCTTCTTAATTAAATAAATCAAAATCTTTATTTAATTAATTCTATATCATTTTCCTCTCATTTTGATTTAAATCAATCCAAAAATATAAATCAAATTGTCACATCAACTAATCTCTCTTTGAATTAATCAAATCATGATTAATCTTAATCTTAATCACTCCAATCCTATAGATTTTGCAACTTGCTCAATAAATCATTTCTTTTAATTTATTAAATCTTCTAATTTCTCTCAACATGGCATCAAAAGGGAATATTCCTCCAAATTTGAAAAATCCCTTCCAACAAGGCATTCAATATCTCTTACATGTCCTTGTGCATTGAGCCAAGTGGAATTTAATTCATTTCTTTCTCCCTCCAATATGTCATTTCATAAATTTGAAATTCCATCTAATATCATTTATTGGCACATTCACCAAAATGTGCTCCACCTTTTTCCACTCACATGTTGACAAGTGGCTTCATGCTATTGGTGGGTCTTTTATCCCACATTCATCCCTTTTTCCTCATTCTCCATCACTCTCATCTATAAATAAGGGGCTCTCACTTTGATTTTGGATCCACAACTTCATTGCAAAATCACTATCTTCATATTTAGAGCTAATTTCATCCATTTCATCAAGTGTTCATAGTTTTTATGGTTTCATAGCTAGGTTATGCCAAAATTTCATCAAGGAGCTTCAATCATCAACAAATATTCATCAAGCTTACAAGGGATTGGGAAAGGGCCATTTTCCATATCAAAATGGCACCAATGCCCCCATGGGATTAAAATTTTGCTTGCTTTAATAGGATTTGATAGCTTTCTCTTGTTGTGTTCATTTATTTCCTATTTTGAGCATTATAAATGAATTCTATGGGGTATGTTGATTTAACTTGCATATGAATCTAATTGTGTGATTGTTTGTTGTGTTTATACAGGTCTACAATCGACGTTCACAATTTGGCGCTAGAAGGAGAGCGAATATGAAGATAATAACATGTTTTTTGAGAAAATTTTGTGGTTTTTTAACTTTTTTGTGCCTACAGGAAACTACACCACTATCAATCTAGCGGCGCCATACAGTAATGCTACCAGTCCAACGGCGCCATACAGCGACATTGCAAACTCCAAACTCTTCCGCTAAGGTCTTCCCACACAGAAATTCAAATTTCCAAACTTCAATGTTGGTCCACCTTTTTTTCGCTGGATTTCCAAATTCTAAACTGCGTCGCTTGGCAAAACAGTGCCGCAATCATGCTCACTGGTCCTACTACAGAGTACCACTATCAGTCGTAGTAGCACCATATAGCACCACTGACCTCTTCAAACTACGCTGCATATGAAGATTGCGTCGCTGGAGTTTAGTAAAAGGAACTAATTAGTTTAATTTTAACATGTGTCTTTTCATTTTGGTTGCTTGTGATTACTAACTAGTTTTTTACCTATGTTTTGTAAGTTCTAACCAGTTTTAATAGGTTGGATTAATCGAAGGTGAAGGAGGGAAACAAAGATGAAGACCTTTATGACATCATCATCTCATTGTATCAAGTGTTTTTAAACACTTTTGGGAGAAATTATAATTCCTCCTCTAAGGATTTGCTATCTTTCATGCTCGTAGAACTCAATAGATTTCAATTTGGATTTAAAAAGAACAAGACAAAAGGATTAAAAGGAACCTTAGGCAACTTACTAGATTTTGTTTAAGGTTTAACAATTGAACAAACAACTTTTGTATTTCCTTTTGGTGCTAAAAAGAATCCATTTTTTTCTTTGAGGAATTAAAATGAACATGTGTTTCTATGCTTTGTAATCTATTATCCAAAATAATATCATATAAAAGATGTATGTGCTTCTCTCGCACCTTACGGCGATCTTGAGAATCAAAAGGCTTATTGTGATATTAATTTGTATAAGTGATTACCTCCACACTTCAATTTGGATTATAAAATTGAACAAAATCTTGTAAGTGTGGGTGGGGTATATCGCGTGTGTTCTCTCTTTGTTTTTCAACAAAGATCGATCGAACTACGAATGTACTTGCTCAATTTTGTCTATCTTTAGAGGGCTTTCCTTGTGGGAAAAATGTAATCACCCAAGGGAACGACCCAACTGGGAACACGCTAAAGCCAAGAGACTTCCAATCGGTATATAATTATGGGTACTTAAGGAAAGTTCAAGTATCACGAGGATTGTTCTAACAAGAAGGGCGGCAATGGTCTCTGGATGATCCCCCATGAATGGAATGCCTGTATTAAAACCCTTTTTCTAAAAGACCAAAATCCTTAAACTATTTGTTGGTGCAAGAACAGTCATTTTGAAGTTGCCCCACATTTTTACGGCTTTTAGTAGATATGAGAAGTATGCCATGGGAGTTTCATGGGTATTGATGCTTGACCCAAGAAGCGAGTGCACTATAAGGGGGAGCCTGTGTGGTCAAGCATCTAATCATCCGCTAAAATTAGGCGTAGCTGGATTTATCCAAGTGGGGATTCAACAAATATTGTCTCAATATCCATAGGGTTGTGCATGTTCTTGGAATCAAAACACTTTGCTTGGATCTCAAACATTGGAAAAACAAACATTCAACATGATCATCAAATTTCAAACCCTTTAGGAAGAAAATACCTTTGACAAAATTCAAGTGTTATTGCTTGCTCTAGGGATCCAATCCTTAGAGGTTTCTAAGCATTTGAATTTAAATCTCAATTTTCTCACTAAAGTCAACAATAGGGAACCTTTTCTTTAATTTCCTTGATTTCCACATAATGGACCTTGTGGGATGAGAAGAAATTGAGACATTGGACATTCAGTTTGAAAACCTAATCAAGAATTGTTTGTGGTAAAAAGAAGTCATTAAGAAAAGCTAAGAAACAATTGAACCTCACAAATGTGCTCTTCCAAATGATTTCCCAAAAGATCAAGATCCGAAAACCGAAGACCAACGGTCTTAGTCAAAAAGCTCGCAAGAAAAGGTTGTTTATACTTTACGAGTTCAGAGAAAGATTGACCTTCAACTTTTACAAATGTGCATCAAGGAAAAATCCAAATTTGTATTCATTTTACTATTGTCAAAATCCAAGTCTCTTTCAAAGGTTTGAATATCTCACATAAGAAGTGTTAACACAAGGATTTGCACCCGAAGATAAGTTGAAAAACTCAATAAATCCTGTGCACATGGGACTATTCTCAGGATGTGGGTATCCTATGGTGAGAATAGACCTCCAGGTTTTGGGTTGCTTCCCTTTGGATTTTCTTGTAAAACTGAATTTTTAACAGAGGTAAAGGATAGAAGGATAAAGTAAAATAAAACAAGAAAGTAAGGTGATTCACCAATTGTCAAAATGACTTGCAACTTTGATAAACTTACAAAAGACTCAATAAAGCCATGTGATCACAACTCATAAACTTATGCCTAAATAAATGATTCTAAGGTAAGGCTTGAACTTATGCTAAGAGTAAGGAAAACAATAATGTTTTCACAAAATTCCTAAACATGAGACTTAAAGCACAAATTGAGACCTGCACTATGACATAATATCTCATGCATTCAGTATTGGAGGAATTGATAAAATAATGAAAGAATTCAATATTTAATCATGTAACTCACAGCAATTACTAAAGAACACAAAAAAATAGAAAAGGAAATAACCTTCTTTATTGAGAAATAAGAAGTATCTACATTACAAATCTATAGAACTCACAAGAAAATGAGTTACAAAGCAAGGAATAATCTGCTCCTGCAGCCTCCAAACTCAAAACTAGAGAAAATAAGAAAGAAGAGGACTTATAGAAAAGGCTCTCAAAATTCAAATTTGAATTTTGGCTCCAAGAAAAAATGTGTTCTCCTTCCTCTCCTCCAAACAAGGCATGAAACTGAAGATGCTCCTCCAAATATGCAAAAAGAGTTGTCAAAACTCAAACAACTCCAAAGGGTCGTATGAAACTGAAAATCCCTCAAAAAGAGGATCATAACTAAATGTAACAAGCTATCATGTGCTTGATTTTGCTCCTTGACTCATGTCAAGTCAAAAGGGACTCAAAATTGAAGTGAACTCAATATTAGTTGCCTCAAAACCCCTGATTTCTCTCAACATGTTGGCATAATTTTTTCAATCACCTCCAAGATTTAAGCAAAAGCTTTAAATGTCTCATTTGATCTCCTTTTGAATTGCTTCATTATTTGAAATTACATTCAAATGATCTTTCATTTACATTTCAAAATATCAATTATTTAAAATGATTTATAATTTATCATTTTAAATAAAGATTTACAAATTTGAATGAAATACAAATAAAAATAATTACTCCCAGATTATTTTGCATTTACTAATATCTTTTATTGAAAGTGATTTTAAAATGTCACTTTAAATAAAAGTTTTACAATTGACTCTAAATGCAAAGACTCCTAACTAAGTCAAATATATCAAATGAATTAATTTTGCATTTTAAATAATAACATTTATTGAAAGATTTTAAAAAAAAAAAATTTTCAATAAAGTTTTAAATTTAAATTTTAAATACAAAATTAATGAGAAGGTGATTAAGTCATATGAAACATCAAAAGCCAATAGTGGCATGTGTATTGGTTTAAAGGTGGCATTGTTGTTCTTGCCACCAAGGTTCAAACCATTGGGGTGGTATTGTTGAGTGGTTGTATTCAGTTCATAGCTCAGGTTCAAAAGTGTTTACCTTGAATAAAAAAAAAAATGAAACATCAAAAAAATTAAAGCAACATATGCCACGGCTTTACTTGGGAAATGAATAAAGTTTTAAAGAAAAACTTTAAGGCAAAAAGGTTTGTCTTACTCCAACATGCCTTTCTTAGGGTATTCAAAAGCCCTAAAATGAATGTATTCATTTTACTTCATTATTTCATTTGTTTTTGGATGAGAGGAGTGTCGCCATGAGAAGCTTTGGGTGCCATGAAAAAATCTAATTCAAGTTTTTAGTTGGAAATCAACGCCATTTTGAAGGTTCTTTTGAGGATTTTCTTGCAAGAAAACATGGTAAGCATCACTTGATTCAAATTTGGTTTTTATTTTGAATTTGAGGCTCTCTAAGAGCATCCCAACTACAACATTATTGTGTTTTCTGATGTTTCTTGTGTCTGGAACTTTATTTTTGATGATAACTTCATGTTTGGCTGCCATTAAACTTTGTCTGAGTCTTTGAAGAAGAAATAGAAGAGAGCTTGAATTTGGAAACAAACAAAAAATTAACTATTCTTTGTCTTTGTATATCATTTTCTCAGGCCGCCATGATGAAAACCCTTTATGAACTTCTTTGTAAATGAATTTGAATCTTGAGGGTTTGTTCTATTTGAAAGCCCAAATTATTTCATTGCTTTGTATTTAGATTTCTTTGCAAGTTGCCATGAAAAAGACTTCTAACTGGGCCTTGAATATTATTTTTTCACTGTAGATGGGTAGGACGCCATTGAAAACTTATGTATTTGTCTTCTACTGGTATTTTCTATTGTTGGGCCACCATACTTATTCTCATCTGTGCATTGTGATTTTGTTGATTATTGCTCTATTTCCATGCCTTAATGAAGAAACATACCGCCCAAGCCGTGGATTCTTTATTTATGCTTCTAGGTGTTTGATCTTATTGTATATGCACCTCCCTCCTTTGCATTCATGGCTTCTTGTATTGACTTTAATGAGTAATTACAGCCATACCATATTCTCAAACTGGGTATTTGATTTCTCTCTGTATTTTGCATTATATATTCACGCTTAGGTTGCAGCTATGAGCTCCATTTATACTTGTTATATTGAAGTTCAAATAATACTCTCTGTTAAAAATTTCTATGACTGCCTTCTAATAAAGCACTTTACTTTGTTATCATCTTGAAACTGTCACTGTTTGGCATCCACTAACTTTTATTATGGATAAAGAATTCAATCATAAGAAATGTCAAGGCATGCTTAAATCTACTGAAAATGCATTGAATATCCTGTAGAATGTTATAATATATAATCAAAAATCTTTTTTTCTCAACATAAACACTATCCCCTTGATAACATAGATTATTTCTATCACCATCATATGATATTCTTTTATCAACTATCAATTCATTAATTTTGACTGCCATATGACCACTGTAGTTGTCTCTTGGTATTGACTGAGATGACAATCATAAAATGAGATTTTTCTGTGTTGTGAATAAATGATAAAATCGGCCTTTCTGTAATATTTCCCTTTTAACCTTGCTTTATATGCTGATATTAAAAATCACATTTTTCTATATTATGACTAAATCACTGTTGATCTATCATGATTTTCTCCTTTTATTTTTGAGTCTTTTGATAGCACATTGCAAAGATTTTTTAAATGAAATAATGTTGTTCTCATAATGTTATGTGAACAAAACAAACATGAAACATTTCTTTCAACAAAAGTAAGAATATCACTTTGTTGTTTTTACTGCAAGCAAATGTTCATAGTATCACCTAAAATATTCTACAAAACATAATATTAATTTTTTCTCTACTATGAGTTGAGCTCCACCCTTGTGGGAGCCACATTTAACCCCACTCATATTTATACCTGATAATCAACAATGTTATGCTTCATGTTTCTACACATGAAACAAACCAATTAGTAAAAATAATAGATTTAATGGTTCCTTTTGATGCTCTGCTTTTTTTCAAAGTTAATCATCTGGTGAATGCCTGATAAGATGTAGATTTCATTTATGTTGGTAATGTAGGGATAAGGTAGAATGTGATTTCTCATTGCTCTAATATCACCCTTCACAATTTTGCAAGTAAACCTTAGAGTTGGAGTTGAACCTGATACTAGAGTTGAACCAAGATCAACCCAACTGTGACAATGATTCATCATTCCAGGCAATGATCAATCGCCTTCTCTCCTTGTTCTTACGTTATTTTCAGTTGTGTGATATACATTTTACTTGTATTCAACATTTGATTAAGAAATCAAATCAGGCTACTCCCACAGCTTGTGTGGGATTACAGAACATTTTTCTCAATAAATCATTTGTTTGCGATATGTAATGGCTTATATATCTTTCTGAATTTATTTTGATTACATAATGAAACCATGAAACTGCAATTGTTGAAAACATACGTTCTGTAATCATAATGAATGTTTTCTTCTTTTAAAATTGCAATGTTCTTTGATAATTGGCAATAATAAATATTGCAGAAAAATAAATCAGCTTTGTACTTCAATCCCTTTTTGAATTTTTCCTTTCTTAGTGAAGCTTATTCATCGGTTTGTTTGAGTTGTTTTGCAGTTTATCTTAAAAAAATTGAATGATTTGAACAAACCTATGAATAAGCTAACTAATTCATTTTTTTGAAAGTAAGGATTCATCATTAAACTCAAAAATTTTATACCCCCACAAATAAACTTCACTAAATCTTCACCAATTTTAACCAAGAGGCTAAAAATTGGCAATAGGAAGTATTATCATGTTCTTCAACACCTTGGTCTAGTAAACAAAATTCTTTCTAAGTCTCTTAGGATCAAAATGAAACTTTCATCCATCCTTCAAACATCAAAATCCAAATTCACCTCACCAACAAACTCTTGGAAATCTTGAAAAAATCCTCTATGCTAAACTTTGGGCAAATCCTCTTGAAATAAAAAATCAAAACAAATCCAAATCATCTTGTTTGACTATGTGTGTATAGATGAATCCTTCTTTGCACACTTAGCCAAATTATCATCTTGTGGACAAGTTCACTCTAGGACAACATCTAACCTCTTAGAGTTTATGAGTTCATTATTCCAAATCAAAATCAAATCAATCCAAATCAAAATCCAAAATCCAAAATCAAAGCATCAAATCCAAAGTCCTAAAGTTTAATATCCCCCTTAAGGTTTCCTAAGAGTTCAAACATCCACCAATCCTCCCCCTTTCATTACCACCATCATCATCCTTTTGATCCTCATTATCTTAGACTTTCTTTTTTGTACCTAAATATTAGATCAATCCAAAGAATTAGAGGTTCATCCCTTACATTCTTGAAAATTGATCCCTATTTTATGGTGCAAACTAGATCTCAACACAAGAAGAACATGGAAACAAACAAAGAAACATCAACTTTGGGTGACCTAAGTCAAACCAATTTTGAAATCAATCTCGTTGGATCAATCGATCCCCTAACCAATCTTCCTCTATCATCACAAAATCCTCAAGAGGAAGGCCAAGTGGAAGACGTCACCAATAATGTCTTAGGGATGACACAAGATGAGATCATTGAAATGGTTCAAAATCCTGAAACTCACTGAATTGTCAATACCATGATGAGACTCAATCCCTCCCAATACATGCTTGAATTAGCTAAAGAAGGGGCTAAACTACCTTCCAATTTTGATGTAAGAACTATTGTGGAGAAACCTCTTGGGATCATGCCCCCAATTTCATCCACACCTCCATTTCAAAGCATCACCCAAAGCATCCCAAAAATTTCATCATCCATTGCTCCAACTCAACCAATTGTTAACAAGGGGGCTTATTGTTGCATGCATTACAAACACACCCCCTTGTGAACAACCAAGATTTGGACGCGAACACTATCTTGGGTCAATCCATCCCATTAAATCAGTTACACCCCCATGTTCAGCTCACCTTTCATGACCCTAATGACCCATCATCATCTTTCCACATGACACTAACATACCCTCTCAACACACAAACCTCTCTCCCTATGACTTCGCAAGGAGGTGGGCTATTTGGACTAGGGGGCATCTTTGACCCTTCATCTTCATCATTTCATCAAGGGAGTACACCAGCCATTTTTCCACCTCTTCCACCTTTTCCATTAACATCCACGCCACCTCTCGGTTCGGGTTACCTCCTTTACCACCACTGAATCAAAGTCAAAACAACCCCTTGATCATCAATCAAAACATCATGTTGAATCCTCCAATCTTTCCATCGATATCACAATAACAGATGGAAACCATCCAAGCAACCCAAGCAATCACAACGCCATCCATAAACATGGTCTCTCAAGGACCAAGCATATCAATTCCCCACCATCAATACAACAACACCCCTCATCACAGCAACGAACACCATTCCAAATCCACTACCACCACCTCCAAAATCAAACACAGCAAGCCCATATAGCATCACGTTGCAAGTAGCCCAACAATTAGCCTATCAAAAGGCACTCCTGCAATTTCAAAATCAACAAGCTGCCCAAGTGCTCAGCAAGCGCAAGCAACTCAAGCCGCACAACAAATGCAACAACCACAATAAGCACAGCAGGTTGCTCAAGCCTAGGCCTTATTACAACAACAATAAGCCGCCCAAGCAGCTCAAGTAGCATAAGCTACACAAGCTACCCAACAAGTGCAAGCTCAAGCTAAGGCGCAAGCCCAATACCAAGCTCAGCAAGCACAAGCACAGGCTCAAAACCAAGCACAACTACAAGCAACCCAACAACAAGCATATCAGCAAGCCTTGCAACAATACCAAGCACAGCAAGAAGCAGCATTACTATCCCAATAACAAGTTTTGTTGGCATAGCAACAACATGACCAACAACAAGCATTGTTGGCACAACAACAGAAAGACCAACAACAAGCGTTGTTGGTGCAACAACAGCAAGACCAACAACAAGAGTTGTTGGCACAACAAAAAATGCAGGCATATCAGCAATCCTTGATCATGCAGTAGAGCTTGCAACAAAACCCCACCAACACACCCAACACTCCACTCATCACTCAAACACCTCAACCACTTCAAAACACATTTACTCCAACCCCTAATTCGTAAGATGGCATGACAGCACAATTCAAATTTCTCTCATAGCAAGTGCTTGATTTCCAATCAGGGAAAACAAAAAAGACACCAAGCAACTTGTGTCCCTATCCATTCAACAGGAGCCTTGCAATGGTACCATTCCCAAAGGGGTTTGAAATCCCTAAATTTGGAAAATACCTTGGGATGGGAAACCCTGAAGATCACATCAGGGAATTCTAGGTACATTGCATGGATGTTGCATATGACGATACATATCTGATGCGGCTATTTCCTTGAAGTTTGGTTGGTCCTTCCATGGAGTGGTTTTCTCACCTTCCTCCTGGCATCAAAAAGTTCCAAGAGATCATAGACACATTCATAAAAAACTACACCTTCAATATCAGTATGGATGTTAGTCTAGAGGAACTATCTGCACTTAAACAAGCTAAGGGGGAATCATTCACTTCCTTCTTACAAAGATGGCAATCCAAGGCCAATAGAAGCAAATGGGTCATGCCTAAAGAATAACAAGTTTGCACCATCATCACCAATCTTGAGAAAACCTTGGCATTTCATCTTAAGGTACAATATATCACCACTTACGACCAACTGATCCCCAAGGCGCTCAACATCGAATGAGCCCTTATTGCACAAGGGGGAACACCTACATATCAATAAAATCAAGACAATCGCCCATCCACTAGCTAAAATGAGAAACCTCACGCATGGGCAAGAAACAAAAATGTCACCAATGACGGTGTGGTGGATGCCAAGGTCATAATTAGTGCTCTGAAGAAAAACACCCAAACTTACCAACAACCGCAAAATAACAATCGAAACAACATGCAAACTAATGTAATATCATAGAACCACCCAACAATCAAGTCAACAACCTAAATAATCAAGGGGGACCACCCCCACGAAACAGAAATCCCCCCAAGAGGAAGTACACTACCCTTGGGGAACCAATTGAAGTTGTCATGATGAAACTAATAAATGAAAATCTCATCAAAATTCCCACTTATGAGAACTATCAGGAACCCCAAGTAAAACCACCGTGGTACAATGAGAATCACCTTTGTGATTTCCAAAAAATCAAGGGGCACACAACAGCCAACTGCATGAGGTTGAAAAATCTAATCCAAGACCTCATTGATGACAAGATCATAAATGTTGAGCAACCAGCCGGGAATCAGAACTTTAAAATATACACAAATCTGATGTCAGATCATAACCAAGGGGATAACCTTGGAAAACAAAAGTATGCCAATGTGAACCATGTGTATGATCATGTTGTCACATCCATTAATGAAATGGTCACTGTTGTCACCATCAAAGGAGTCAAAGTTGATTGTGGAGTCACCACACACAGCGAAAAATTCACCATTGTTGGACCATCACAGTCACCTAGAGCATCCACTTCAAATTCAAGAACTTTTCCTAAAGGATATAATGTCCTATACCAACTAAAAAGAACCCCAGCTCAGATCTCCATCATGGAGTTGCTAAAGATATCGCCAGCACATAGGAAAATCCTAGAGGAAGCATTGGCTTCATCCACTATCTCCACGGATCTCAATGCTGACCAGTTCCAAGCTATCATCAGAAATATCACCACCTAAAGCCTCCTAACATTCTTTGATTAGGACTTTCCCACCCAACCATCTCACAATCATGCACTCCACCTTGAAGTCCTGGTTCATAAAAATAAAGTCAAAAGGGTCTTGGTGGATGGGGGTGGGTCTTAACATCTGTTCCCTCAAATTAATAAATAATTTTGGATTATTAGAGGATGCCATTGAAAAGGGAAAGGGAATCACCATCAGAGCTTATGATGATCATAAAAGAGTGTCTCAAGGCACTATTCATCTCCCTATTCAAGTAGGGCCAGCCATTATGGAAACCACATGTCAGGTCCTTGACCTTGATTTACCCTATAATATCCTTTTGGGGAGTCCATGGATCCATGGGATGCAAGAAGTCACTTCCACCTTCCATTAGTGCATCAAGTTCCCATACCAAAATCAGGAGGTCACAATTCATGGTGATCCTCAGCCCTTTGCCTACTGCAAGAGCCTAGAAGCAAAATATTATAAAATCCCCCAAGTTCTAAAAAATGATGAAGGCCCTACTACTCTGTATGTAGACCCAGCTACATTAGCCTCTGCTTCTGAGACAAAGACATCCGCCATTCCTGATATATCTAAAATCAAGGTCATTATCCAAGACAATGGGTGTGGGGATTATAGGATGAAGAAGAGTGATTTTGTCATAGGAGAGTTACCTCAATCTCCTAGGATTCACGGGCAACCCCAACCAACTAAAACATCATCTCATACTTTCAAAGCAAACCCCTCTAGATTTAGGTCTTGGGGAGATCTAAGTCAGGAAATAGTAGATGAAAGAGACATATCTAGTCTCCTATATCAAAATGAAAGTCTCGTGCTTGACCTTCTAATGGATGAAAGCAGCAAATGTCTACAAATGATGCTCGGTATGGGCTATGACAAAAACAAGAAACTCAGGTAGAATGACAATGGTCGATTTGAACCCCTCATTCCAGAGAAGTGACTAAGAAACCTTGGTCTCAGATGTACCCCTCCAAAGGTGACCATACTTGGAAAGGGTTCCTTGGTTAGAAAGGTCAAAACTCCCCCTCAACAATCAGCAACTGCCCTTCAATTGCCGATATCCACATGTCTACCCTTAGACAACTTTACCTTTGACATAACTAATGTGTGTAGTATTGATGAGGATCCCATAACTAACTTTCCTATGCTTTTTGAAGATTCCTCCCTACTCATGATTAGTACCTTGTCTTTTGAGTCCGACCATCAAACCCATGAAATAAACCTAGTCTATCCCCAGCTCATTGATTACGACCAACAAGGACCACCAATTCTGGACACTTTCAAAAATAATGAGGCACTCTCAGAATTCATGGGATTATAGGATACAATACCATACAGAGATCACAAGGCTATGTTCTATATCATACTAGACACACAAGCCTATTACGGGGAAACAATTGAATCCTTCAATCGCAAAAGTGAAAATCTGAGAATAATATCTAGGTCTTTGAGTGAAAACCACACTATGGCACTCTCTAACTCAAAAAAAATAAAAATAAAGGATGTATCCAACGGTGAAAACCTCTCTGAGGCACCGGAGGATGAAGGATTCAATCTTCCTCTCAGTGCAATTCATCAAGAGAAGTCAGCAGTATTGGCCGAGAGGTGCAATCCAGTCAACTGGGGACAGAAGAACTACCACACATAACATTCTATGCAGAGTCACTTCTCACAGAAGAACATGAAATTTTGGCTAAATTCCTAGAAGAAAGAAAGATAAAATTTGCATGGACCTATGCCGACATGTCTGGGCTTGACCCAGAGGTTGTGGTTCATCACCTAGCTATGTATCTTGAAGTAAAGCTTGTCAGAAAAAAGCTCAGAAAGATGCATCCCCAGATTGCATTGTTGGTCAAAATGGAATTACAAAATCTTCTAGATGTAGGGTTCATACGGCTGATAGATTATCTAGAATGGGTCTCAAACCTTGTACCTCTTTCAAAGCCCACTGGGGGCATTCATATCTACATAGACTCCAGAGATCTAAACAAGGCATGTCCCAAGGATGAATTTCCACTACCAAACATTGATATGATCATAGATATGACAACAAGACATGAAATGCTATCATTGATCGATAGGTTCTCAGGCTACAACCAAATCATGATAGCTAAAGAAGACTAGCATAAAATGGATTTCACTTGCCCATGGGGGACATATTGTTGGAATATGATGTTGTTTGGGTTGAAGAATGTGAGGGCCACCTATCAGAGGGCCATGACACTAATCTTTCATGACATGATCCACAAAAACATGGAAGATTATGTGGATGATATATTGGAAAATTCAAAGAAAAGACGAGATCACATAGTTGCATTGGGCTCCATCTTTGATAGGTTGGAGGAATACAAAGTCAGACTCAATCCAAAGAAATGTATCTTCGGAGTACAATCAGGGAAGCTCCTCGGGTACATTGTGTCCATGAGAGGAATTGAGATAGATCCTGCTAAGGTCAAAGCCATTCTCAAAATGGAGGCACCTAAAACACTAAAACAGCTAAGGGGTTTACAAGGGAGACTCTAGTCCATCCTCTGATTCATAGCACAATTAGCAGACAAGGTTGTCCCCTACTCTCGTCTACTCCACAAGGGGGTAGCATCCAAGTGGGATGAAAAGTGTGATCAAACCTTCAACAAGATCAAAGAATACTTACTCACACTGCCATTCCTTATGCCGCCAATTCCAAGAAAACCTTTTATCTTATACATATCTACAACAGCAGCAGCTCTCAACACTCTCCTAGCACAACATGATGAAAATGGAAAAGAGAGAGCTATCTATTATATCAGCAGAACTATGGTGGCCCATGAACTGAATTACACCTCCATTGAGAAATCCTATCTAGCAGTTGTATTTGTAGCACAAAATTTCAGACATTACATGCTAGCCCATCAGATAAAGCTTATCGCAAAGATAGATCCCCTTAAGTACCTACTTTCCAAAGCAACACTTACAGGGTAGACAATAAAGTGGGTTATCATCCTCACAGAGCATGACATTGAGTATGTGGAATGCAAGGCCATCAAAGGACAAGCAATTGTAGATCAGTTGGCGGAGGCATCGATATACTAAGAAAATCCACTTGTCTCAGAATTCCCTGACGAATCAATCTTCAATGTAAGTGTGGCAGATTACTGGAAAATGTACTTTGATGGATCCTACACATAGCATGGATTAGGAGAAGGAATCTTTTTCATCAAACCACAAGGGGACTACATTCTGAAATCATACAAGCTATCATTCCCTTGCACAAATAACATAGCATAATACGAATCCCTTGTCATAGGGCTAAAAATAGTAGTACAATGGCAGATAATGGCACTAAAGGTCTACAGAGACTCACAACTCATAATCAATCAAGTCAATAATGAGCATCAAACAAAGGACAACAAGTTGACTCCCTACAAGAAATTGGTGGAAAGTCTTAACAATTTCTTCATTGATATCACATGTGAGCAACTACCAAGAGAAAACAACAGAGGGGAAGATGCAATGGCTACAATCGGATCACTCCTAGAAATCCCACGCAACATCCCAAAGCAGGAATTCCTCATAGAGTAGCTTATCGTGCCTACGTTCAAGGTACCAAAGTCTAAATTTGTGTGCAAAATCATTGGCCCTGGTGATCCCTGGTAGCATGATATATAAACTTATCTGAGAATAGGAGTCCTCCCAACCAACATAACCCAGAACCTCAAGAGAGCCTTTGTCAAAAAAGCATCCCATTTTGTCATCTTGGGAGATACCATTTACCACAAAAGCACTGAAGGCACCCTGTTACGTTGCTTAAATGTTGAGGAGGCATTAACTGCCTTAACCAAGGTACATAATGACATTTTTGGTTCTCACTCGAGTGGTATGACCTTGGCCAAGAAATTGCTGAGGACGGGGTACTATTGGCCTACAATGGAAAGGGAACACATGACTATGTCAAAAGGTGTATATAATGTCAACAACATGAGGACCTCATCCATGCACCAGCTCAAGAGCTCCACTCGATTGTCACACCATGGCCCTTTTCACAATGGGGGATCGATCTCGTCAAAAAGATTACCCCCACCTCATCCAGTGGACACAAGTTTATCATCACTATCACTGAGTACTTCACCGAGTGTGTGGAAGCCATCCCCATGACTTATATCACTAGAAATTAGATATTAAAGTTCATCCTAAACTACTTAATTTTTCGTTACGGTGTCCCTCAAGCCATTATCTCATATAATGGGACACCTTTTAAAAATCGGGATGTTCATGACCTATTCTAGAAATTCAAAATCCAACATCGCTTTTCCACTACGTACTATCCCAAAAGAAATGGCCAAGCTAAGGCTACAAATAAAACCATCCTGAAAATCCTCAAGAAGATGGTCAATGAAGTTGTTCATGATTGGCATCTCCAATTGAATCCCACCCTATGGGCCTACCGAACAAGTATCCACACACCAACAGGTGCCACCCCTTCTCCCTGGTCTATGGATCAGAAGCCATATTACCCATTGAGATCGGGCTCCCATCACTGAGAATATCATTGCAGAATCTCACCATAGATGAGGAATACCAAGTGTCAAGATTGAATGAGCTGGAATTGTTGGATGAGCGGTGCATGGATGCCTTAAACCATCTACAAGTGTACCAAAACTGACTCAAACAAAGCTACAACAAGAAGATCAGGAGATGGACATCCTAGGTAGGAGAGCTTGTGTTGAAGGAGAATCAAAAGAATGTTCCAAATCTTGATAACAAAGGTAAATTTGAACCCAATTGGTTGGGACCATTTTTCATCAAAGCGAGCTATAAGTCAGGGGCATATCAATTATCAACACCTGAAGGGGAACCTCTGCAAGAGCCCATGAATAGCTCCCATCTCAAAAAATTTTATGCCTAATCCTTCCAGGGTATAAAACCAAAAATACAAAAAAAAATCAGAAAATATCCTAAAAAAATGGTCACCCTGGTGAAAACCTAGAAAATAGTCATCTTGGTGACAACAAAAAAATAAAAATAAACATAAAAATCCAAAAAAAAATCAGAAAAAGGATTAAAAATAGTAAAGAGAAAAATCATCCTCTAGTGAAAATCACTTCAGTGGCACTTTGGGCAAGTACCTTGGTGAAAACCTAGCAAACAGGAACTTTGTGTAAATAAGCACTTTCCATCCACCAGGATCTCCATGACTCATTCTACATCATCCATCCATCACATTTCCATCATCCATTTATCTCCATCCATCACCCGTCTGCGCCCGCATCATAGCTTGGTCTTGTGTTCATGTCATGATCCCTCTTAGTACTACTCAACCCATTCTCAAGGTCAGTTTGTCCTGCCTTTATCGGAGTAGTCTATTGCATCATGTTGGGGGCATGTTCTCGTTGGATCGGATTTGTGTATTTTATGAAAGTATTCCTAAAATCAAAAAATCAAAAAACATCAAAAAAACCAAAAACACTTTCATAAAATCAAAAAATAAAAAAACATCAAAAAAACCAAAAAACATTCATAAAACCAAGAAAATCCAAAAAACATTCAAAACTTATCAAAATCCAAAACAAATCAAAAAGTCAAAAATAGAGTCGTCTTGTCAAACTACATCATCTCTAAGCTTTGAACATAGGAAAGGTCAATCTTTGATCATCCCCGAGACACTTAGGTCAGTCCTTTAGGAGTCCATCATAAACTGGCAATCCATTTGTTAATATCTCATCAATAATCAAGTTTGTGCCAGTCAAACTATATGGTCTCTGCATGTATAACATAGGCAAGGCTAATCTGTTGATCAGACCTCGAGGCCCATAGGATAGGTCTCTAGGTTAGTCTCTTGCTCAAAATCTCAGAAAACCCCAAAATATTTGAAATTTTGAAAATTAAAACATTTGTAAAACCTTGAAAATACCAAAACATCCTCATAACATTTCAAAACTCCAAAAATATTCAAATATTTGAGAAAATCCATCCATCCTTGTATCGCTTTCACCCACAATAAACACCACTCATAATAAATCATCGTCACCCCCCAACCTTTGGTGAAATAGTCGAAAACAAGTCTAGCAGGTTAAAAGTGAAAACTCAAACGTCAAGGTCTCAAGTCTAGGTTAGTACGTAAACAAGTTGGTCAACTCTTTGTGTCAATAGCCTATCATCCAATCAGTCCCAAGTCAATCATCTAATAACATCATGTCCTAGGATGCATCCTTCCTACAATGGACACAAACATCAGGCATCACCGTAGTTTAGTCTTGGCTAACGGTATTGAAGAACATTAGCTTGTTTGTTTACTTTATCTTTGTCTCTTTGACTTATCTTAGTGCACTCATTTTTATGACCTCTCGATGATGTCCAAACAAAAGGACTTAGAGAGAAATGAATGGGGTAGCAAACATTATCCTTTTATCTATTGTGCTTGTTGGATATGCTTGTAATATAACCTTGGTCATGTGTGCTTTGTTTGGTCTGTAGGGAGGGTGCTTTAGGTGTCTTATTGACCCCATAGGAAGGCTTCTATGTTTTGGTTCAAGATGTTTGAAATATCTAAATTGTAGTCTGAATAAGGTTTTGTACCCTAGGTGTGAACAGGAGTACCCATATTTGATTGTCAAGTCAAATTCCATCACACTAGGTGCAACGCCATCCTAGTCCTTTATACCTTGATGCATCGTGCCTATGTGTATTATCAAACATAAGGTAAATGGCCTTTTAAAGTCCCAATTCCTAGTAAGCAAATCATCATCATCATCATTATCATCATCATCATATTTTAACTTGTTGGATTCTCTTCTTTCTTCTATCTTCTTTCTGTGCTAACATGATACCATGACAGTCAATCATCATCGTTAATGCATCCATCCTGTATCCACAAACCATCAACATAATGCATATCATATCGTGACATATAGCAAACACTGATCATCTCACATGCATTGCATTTTTCACCATTGCATAATATAGATTGGTTATTCTAAGCATCTCATAAACCATACATTTACATTTACATTCATTACATAAGCATAAAAGAATCATCACATAGGCATTATTAACTCATATCATGTACATCATCAAACCATTCATACATCATCACATATACATCATAATATCATTCATTTGCATCTATTACATAATCATATAACGTCGCATACATATCATCCATTTGCATCATTGTATAAGCATTATCATACCATATCAGGTCATATACATAGGCATCATCACATAGGTATCATTATAAAAGCATCACTGCATCATATCATGCGCATCATCATGGCATCCATAAATGCATCACCATATCATACATGAGAAAATGAAAAAGAATAAGATTGCATCTCATACATTTCATCATCGTCGTCCATTAAGTGCATAATATAGATCTGTTAGTCTAAACATTCGCATATCATGAAATTTGCATTATCCATACATCATCATAAAAGTGCATAGAAAAGATACTGAAAAAGAAGTGCATCCATAGATCACTACATCACATAAGATAGAATCATTTCATCACATATAGACCATCGCATATAGAAAGTAAAAACATCCATCCATAAATGCATAAATAGAATAGAACACATCATACATTAGATTGAATCATCTCATATCATCTCATATATCGTCAAAATAATAATACAATGTCATGGTACAAAGGATCAAGATCAAGTGTATAGTACAATCAATACAAGTACAATCATCCACTGGGCTATCAAAAAACAAGCTCGTGGATCTCAAAAAGAATAATGTCTCTGATAAAGTGAACGAGCTAGCCCTGTTGGTTGCTCCCCTCGCCACCCAACCTCTCCCCATGCTCCTCTGGAGGCCTATATCTTGTCTGTTGCGAATAATCTGAGACTTGTCTCGCTTGAGGCATAGCCTGATGGTAATGTACACGATAATACTCTGCCTCTCAGACGACCTCTCTGTATGCCTGCATGGATATGGTGCTTTGGGAGGAGGATGCAGCCATGCTCTCTAACTATTGTCTTCGTCCCATCTCTTGTGCAGCATGTAGCTCAATAGTCTATCGCTGTTGGATAGCCTGATCCTGCTCCACTATCAAGGTCAAGACCTATTGTCTCGCTTGATCTCTCTCCACGGTCAACACATGTATCTGAGCCTAAAGTTGTAATATCTGACCATCCCTAGGGTCTGGCTATGATGGTCGCTAGTCCTGGTGACCATCTCTAGGTGGGCTTCGCTGCCTATCCTAGTCCTAGTGACCATCCCTGGGCTGATCCTGGCCATCCTTCTGATCTTTGTGCTACTCAGGTTGACCTCTGCCTCCTCCTCTACCCCAACCACCATCCCCATCTCTGTCTTTTTCAATGTCTCCCCTACCTCCTTGGCCCCATCCCCATCCTACAGCTTGACCTCTAGGTCTCTTCCACGGTATCTGTGCACCAAGCATTGTCAATCAAACCGGCGAACAAAACCAATCTTTGTAGGCCTATGTCATCCCCAGGTCCGCTTGTCCCTAATCATAAGGCCATGGTCTCACCACCAGGTGCATGAAATATTTTGTACTACATCTGTTGTTGGGATAATTTGACCCCATGTCATCTCCCTCATAGTACGTGTGAAGATGGCCACATACCCGTCATCGGGATGGTCCTGAGCATCCCCAAACTGTCGAGCCACGTAGTCTGGTAGATATCTCTCGATCATAGTATGCTTGCAGCCCTGCATCAGATGGTCCTACCTGGAAAAAAAAATTGTTGTACATCATCATACCAGATAGGCATGCCAAGATAGGGTCTCCAGGTGAAAACTGTCATCTCGTCGATGACCCACCGCCAATGTCGAGTGCCTATTGCCCCTGTGTGTGAAAAGGTAAGAGCACCCCTATACCTCCAGATAACTGGATCATCCAGCTCCATATCAACTGGTGTGACTCTGATGGGGTGGAGCACTACAATGTGCTCTCAAGCCCAGATGTGTAGCAGTGTGACTCCTAATCCGATAGCTTGGCTATCGCAGTATGCGAACTCGTGAAGATCATGGTAGAGGGAGGCCAACATTACTGGGCCCCAGGAAAAGCACTCCCTCTGTCGGATCATCCACTCCCAAGAAAGCCCCCATCTTGGGCTAAAGTATTGGTCACGCTGATCTTGTGCCACGAGTCTTGAGATGATCGTAGCCACTATCAATCTGAATGACGGTACCATAGTCCTATACTGCTCGAGCTCGATCTATCCTTCTGAGAAGACGATCTCGTCTAAGCCCATGATCTCATAGCACATGTCTCTCCCAGCATCCACATCATAGATAACTCACTCTCTGAGGATGGGAAAAGGCAGAATATGCCACACGTCCTCCAGGGTCACTGTGGCCTCACCTGTGGGAAGGTGAAATGAAGATGTCTCGCTATGCCAATGCAATCATCATGCCTAGGTGTGTCCTGATCATTGGGGAATAGGTGACGTACCATAAGCCAATCACCCCCAGGTGCTTCTGGAGTACCTCGTGTAGTTGATCCAGGGGACAATTTTTTAGTGAAAATTGAAGTGTTCCCAATACTCCAGATTTTAGCTTCATCAGAAAGAGAACGACGTCCTGATTCCAACGCAACTTGAACGGGGCGAAAAGGACTCTGTTTGTGCAAGTTACGGCTAGTCAAACTTTTGGTCAAACTGGCTTCAGGGGCGTCCAGAAGGCGAAAAAAATAATCATCTCAGAAATCGACGAAACCAGCGTCATCGCGAAGAGCTCATCGAGATGATTCCGATGACGTCCGTTTCGTCAAAATCCGACGTCGTATGCTCGAGTTACAAGTAGTCAAACTTCAGTCAACTAGATGGTACAAATGACGTCATCATGCTGACGTGGCAATCCGTACTGTACGGATTACACATGCGAATTCTGACCCGACACGTGGTAAATGACTCAGATGTACGGATCAATCATGTGTTGACACGTGGCATCTGTACCGATGACGTGGCATCAGATGTAGCAGAATCTGGCGAATGGCGTTCTAACATGTGTCATCCAGTCAGCATATAGCGTGGCAGATTCTGCGAATGGTGTTGTGACACGTGGCACTGTGCAGTTGAGCTACTTTGACCAGCGAATTAGTTCGTTTTAACAAGATATTGGGTGGATTCGAACCACTTACCTCTTATGTAACAGGGATTTGTTATACCGTTACACCACCGAAATCCGCACTACCAGATGAGAGGCATGGCTTTCTTTTGTTGTGAAAAGTTTGGTATTTTGTTTTTAAAAAGAACTGTCGGCGGGTGTTTGAACCCGCGACCTCAGCGGAAATAGCGGGCCGCAATCACCAATGCACCGGCCGAGCTCGGCTATATCTATATGTGGCAAACTTTTATTTTGTTGTTTGAAACTGCCAGGATTTGTGGTAAGGCGTGGCCGGCGGGGTTGGAACCGCTGACCACCTCTTTACCAACATGAGTGGGAACCGGTGGACCACGCGAGTTCTCTGAAATATGATAGGGCATCGGTTTGTTTTGTTGTTGAACTGTTAGCCGAATGCCTAACAAAATGGCTAAATAAGCCAAAACAACCAAAACCACCATAACCACTGCAACAAAAGATGTCCTAAATTATGAAAGGAGTTGTATCCGAGCTGATCAGGAAGGATATGCATTTAATTGAGTGGTTAGGCCTAATTAGGAAAATTTTATGTATAAAAAGAGAGGTATTAGGCCTTGTCTTGGCAAGTCCAGGTTGAGATAGCGAGAGAATGCTCGAGAGATTGAAGACGTTTCTGCACATCAGAATAATGTCATGCTGCTGTGCTTGAAGGAGATAGTCTTAAAGCCATTGTAACTGATTTTTGGAGCTAATCGGATCGGTCCTCCATTGGAGAGGGACCCGAAGACGTAGTCCTTAGGGACGAACTCCGTTATCAATTGTGGTTTCGTCTCTCTATTTCTTCTCTCTTTTCTTTCTCAGTTCATTATCTTGGCATTTATTTTATGTTATGTTCATTTATTCATTTGAGCATTTAATTATGTAATCATTTATGTTAAGCGTTGTAATAATTGATCTTTTACGTTACGCATTCTGTAAGCAATTAGTCCTAGATCCTATATAGATCAGTAGTGGGGGTTCCTGGGTCAGTCTTCTCAATATGGAAGATCTATGCTCGCAAGAATGGACTGGCTCCATGTACTCTTGCATCAAGAAAGTCATCACATCAAATTTCGTAAAAAAATTGAGATCTTGTTTGAAGCTCGTGCAACCAAAATAGCAAATGTGTCGCTATCAGCATATGCATCATTGTTTGAAACTTCTAAACTGTGCCATTGGAAGCCAAAAAGTTCCAAACACCACCGTTGCCATGCAGTTTGAAAGCGACCTAGTTTGGCCCCTGAGCCTAAATTCCAAATAGCACTGTCGCAACATTGTTTGCAAGTGCGGTAGACTTTAGCCCCTAAACCCTAAATCCTAAGTTGAATTGTCATGGCGCAACTCTCATAAGTGATGTAGTTTAGGCCTATGTGGTGCCGATTTGAGGTTTTCAGTAGTGCTATATAGCACTGCTTGACTTTGTTGACTTTTAAACCCTAATAAATGCACTTAAAAATTGAAAAACAAAGTTAGGACAAGACGACTTACCGCTGGTCCGGTGCCAAGAAGCCTTTGAAACACTCACACGTGCTTGGAAATATGTTGTGGAAGCACGCCTTGTGCCATCTCGATCAAGGATCAAAGCTCAAATCGCAAGATGTCTAAGGGCTAGGTGTGCAAATGAATTGGAAGTGGCCCCTCGAGGCCTATTTAAGCCTAAAAGTTAGGGTTTTTTAACCCTGTTTAGCCGTCCAGCTAGGGTTTTGGACCCCCAAGCCTGTTTTTGCCCAACCGAAAGCCGTTTTGCATCATTTTTTTGCTTTTTTGCATGTTTTTAGCATTTTGGAGCCTTTCTGGACGCGTTGGACACCGTGCCCTCTTTTTTGTGAGATCACCCAAAAATTGAAATTTTCATCCAATCTCTCGAGGGGGAAATATACCAGCATAATTTTGTCACTGAGGCAATAGTGGGACATTTGAAAATCAGAAAAAAAAATTGAATTTTGAGCAGAGCGAATTTATTCTTTGAACCAACACAGCAGGTACTTTGCTTCAAAGAGGAGCAAAATGTAGACATGGAAAATGTACCGATTACACTTGATCCTAATTACTAACACTACTTCATCCTGAATCATCTCCTTTAATAATCATTTAATTAAATATCCTTTATTTGATTAAATTCATCACATTCTGCCTCTTAATTAAATAAAGCAATTTATCTTATTAAGTCATCTTTTTCCCTTTTAATTAAATAATTCATTTTATTTAATTAATCTCTAAGATCATTCTATTAAATTAAATAAAACAATCTTTATTTAATCTAACATCATCTCCTTAATTAAATAAATCAAAATCTTTATTTAATTAATTCTAAATAATTTTCCTCTCATTTTGATTTAAATCAATCCAAAAATATAAATCAAATTATCATATCAACTAATCTCTCTTTGAATTAATCAAATCCTGATTAATCTTAATCTTAATCACTCCAATCCTCTAGATTTGCAACTTGCTCAATAAATCATTTCTTTTGATTTATTAAATCTTCTAATTTCTCTCAACATGGCATCAAAGGGGAATATTCCTCCAAATTTGAAAAATCCCTCCAAAGGGATTTGTCCTTCCAACAAGGCATTCAATATCTCTTACATGTCCTTGTGCATTAAGCCAAGTGGCATTTAATTCATTTCTTTCTCCCTCCAACATGTCATTTCATAAATTTGAAATTCCATCTAATATCATTTATTGGCACATTCACCAAAATGTGCTCCACCTTTGTCCACTCACATGTTGACAAGTGGCTTCATGCTATTGGTTGGTCTTTTATCCCACATTCATCCATTTTCCCTCATTATCCATTACTCTCATCTATAAATAAAAGGCTCTCACTTTGATTTTGGATCCACAACTTCATTACAAAATCACTATCTTCATATTTAGAGCTAATTTCATCCATTTCATCAAGTGTTCATAGTTTTTATGGTTGCATAGCTAGGTTATGCCAAAATTTCATCAAGGAGCTTCAATAATCAACAAATATTCATCAAGCTTACAAGGGATTGGGAAAGGGCCATTTTCCACATCAAAATGGCACCAATTCCCCCATGGGATTAAGAGTTTTCTTGCTTTAATAGGATTTGATAGCTTTCTCTTGTTGTGTTCTTCATTTATTTCCTATTTTGAGCATTGTAAATGAATTTTATGGGGAATGTTGATTTAACTTGCATATGAATCTAATTGTGTGATTGTTTGTTGTGTTTATGCAGGTCTACAATCGACATTCACACTCACTAATCATGCAATTGGGAAAGGGTTGTCGTTTCACATCAACACAACACCAATTTCAAAATAGGATAAGTTTCAAATGGGTTAGAGTAGGAATTTAACTGTTTTATAGTTTGTAACTTTTAATTTGTACAAATGCTTAGTTTAATATTTTCAATTTGAATGATATTGTTTAGTAGATGCAGGTTTATTTGGGTAAATTATGCTTCAATTCATCATGGATTAAGTGTAATCGATCCACACTAACAACCCTCGTCTCACACCTTGCTTTACCATTTTTTTCATAGGCCTTGATTTCATCATCAATGCTTGAACCATTTGTAGGAACAGTATATTTAGATTCAACTAACTTCCAAACTCCAAACCTTAAAGAAACAATGAAACCTTCCATCCTAGTCTTCCAAAATGCATAATAATATCCATCAAACAAAGGAGCATCCTTCTTGTGTGCCATCCTAGATCTACCTCAAGTGGTTAAGCTTTCTTCTAAGGAACCTTGCTCTGGTACCAATTGTTGAATGCATAAGACAACTAAGAGGGGGATGAATCAGTTGTACATTAAAGCATTTAAACCCTCTTTAACATTCAAATATACATTAGTCCTTAAACACTTAACAACCACTTAAACCCTTATCATGCATTAGCAAAAACATGAGAAATAGTAATGCAAACACATCCAAACACATGATACCACAAAATTTACATGGAAAACCCAAGAAGGGAAAAACCACAGTGAGGATTAGCTCACAATATAAAGTAATTGCAACATTGAATACAATAGGCTCACTATTGAAGGGCTCAGTGCCCAAAAGAAAAGAAGAGCTCACTGTCAAATTACAAAAAAGAAGAATGAAGAATGTTACAATGAGAAATTCATCTCAAAGCAATGGGAAAATCCACCATAGCATCACCAGTACATTCACAGCTTCTCTGAAGAATGTAGACACCTTCTGCTCACTACTTCCAATAGTCTAACACATTAAATCTCACACTGCATTTTTCACTTTCACACTTTACAACTCTGTACTTCGTATCACATACACCATACCATAGTTCTCCATCGACTTCAACACTTATTTATACTATCCTCAACCTTGAAAACAATTGACAAGGTCAACTATGCACCTCAATCGTGCAAATTCAAATTAGGTCGACACTAAGCATTCATGTGGTGTAAAGGAATGAAAGTGGGCCACACCACACCTTAACTAGGACATAAAATCATACATATACACCACACCACGCTTCCACAAACACCGAAGCATTTCCACAATGAGTGTAAACACCTAAGGCTAGCCGAACCTATGTAAACACCATTGAACATTCAAGTACACACTTTCGTAGATCCAAGGATGACTCACGAACAACATACATCACTTGAATACAATCTAAAATATTCCATACACCTTGAAATCCAACAAGTTCCTTCACAACAACTTTCACCTAAAGAACACACTCATCCTATACACCTAGTTAACTTTACTCATACTGTAACAAATGAATCCAACCTTGCAGAGCACCAAACTTTGAACAACTCATATTGAGGATAGATATGAGCAATATAAGCACGCTTCTAGAACTACAATACCATAAACCAAACTATGAAGAAATGTGGAGCAAAACCAATTTTCCCAAACACCACTACAATACATTGTTCACATACAAGTGAACACAACTTTCTCTGCACAATGATCCAGAACCTAAAACTCTAGATATAACACCTTTAAACACCTCTGATCAACATATCCAAACCACACAAGCAGATCTTTAAACATGAAGAAATACTAAGCAAAATCATATCACTACTTTTCTACACTACACACCTCTCAACCACATTGTTTTCTCTTTTATTCATTTTTTTTTAAAAGCACTTGGAAACCAAGCACCACAAACACATTCTCATCACCTACAATACTTCCTCATTGCAACCAAACCAACTACAACATAGCAACTCAATCACACTCATGATTATCAAAGCAACACTAGAGGTTGACATTAGTGATGCTACTAATGAAAACATAATGCAACTAATCAAAGCATCACTAAGGTTGACATCAATGCAACAACAACATAGATCTGTTGACATCAAAGAAAAAACAAACTACACATACTTGCAACATGCTGGTCTTGGGACCAATTCTCATGTTTGATTCTTCTTAATATGCCTTAGTTCTTCTTCCATAATTTTGATCTAATTTTCATCCTCGCAAGCTTCAATAACTGTTTTAGGTTCTACTTCAGAAAGTAAACAAAATTTTACCTATTCCTCTACCATAGAAAATTTTCTTCTTATCAACACACCTCTACTTTTCTCTCCAATTATTTGATCCTCAAAATTATTTTTTTGCATATACTTAGGATTCTTATGAATCTTTTATGGAGATTCTTCCTCTTCCACTAGCATCTCCTTTTCTTTCTCTTCTTTTTCTTCTTCTCTACAAGAGGGTTCATGAGATTCATATCCTTCTATTAGCATTGAGCTTTGATGTGATTCTTCATCCACTTTGACACTTGCACTTTCAACTATCTTCTTTAGCCTTTTGTTGTAGCACCTATATGCCTTGCTCTTTGTAGAATATCCAAGGAAAATTCCTTCATCTAATCTTGCATCAAACTTTCCTAAGTTTTCTTCTTCCCTCTTGATATAAATTTTTCTCCCAAACACTCTAAAATATTTCACAATAGGAGTTTTTCCATACCATAGCTCATAGGGAGTCTTTGAACTGTTCACTCTTGCTTGTCCTCTGTTAAGAATGTAAACTGCGATATGAATGGCTTCTCTCCAATATACATCTGGTAGATTTTATTCTTTCAACATGGTTCTTGTTGCCTCTTGAACTATCCTATTCTTTCTCTCCACAACTCCATTCTATTGCGGAGTCCTAGGAGCTAATAAATATCTTTTTTATCCCTAATCTTCACAAAAATTGTTAAACTCATTGGAGGTGAACTCACCACCTCTGTTAGACCTCAAACACTTGATTTTTAATTCCATTTCATTCTCAACCATAGATTTGAATGCCTTAAACTTATCTAGAGCTTATGATTTTTCTTTGAGAAAGGTCACCCAAGTCATTCTAGAGTAATCATCTATTAACAACATAAAATACCTATCACCTTGAGAGGTTCTTGTTCTGGTAGGTCCATATAGGTATACATATGCACCAACTCCAAAGGTCTTGTAGTAGAGTATTCCTTAGTTTTGAACCTCTTCTTTGTCTATTTTTCAAATTGACACTCTTTGCAAATTGCATTGATAGGCTTTGTAATTCTTGGCATGTCTCTCACAGCATGAGTAGAGTTGATCTTCACTAGGCTATAAAAATTTATATGACACATTCTTCTATGTTATAGCCAACTTTCATTGATTTGAGTCGTAAAGCACTTACCACCAGCACCTTTGAGCCGATAAACATTCCCTTCTATCCTCATTCCCTCAACAACCAAATTTCTAGAGCTTCCTTTTTTTATTTCACAACCATCATCTTGAAATAGTAGATTGTATACTCTGCTACACATTTGTCCTACACTGAGAAGATTATTTCAGAGACCCCTAACATAGAGAACATCATCTTTCTTATGCTTTCCATCAAAACTAATCGAATGTTTTCCACAAATCTTAGCAAATGTGTCATCACCAAACTTAACAAAACCACCATCATACTTCTCAAGTTTAACAAACTTACTCGTATCACCTGCCATATAATTTGAGCATCCACTATCAATTATCTAGTAGTTTCTCTCATCTCTTACATGAAAGGAAATCAACATAGTTCCTTTAATACTATGACCTATTTATGGAGCAGTTTCCTTCACACGTCTTATAGGGTTAGTAGAATTAGTTCCAACATTCAAAACCATAAACAAGCATTCATCATTTCCATCATTTGAATAGTCTAATTCCTCATCATCAGATGTACCATTGTCTTCTTTAACATAATAACTCTTCTTGAAATATTTAACTTTATGATCTTTACATTTGTCATTTGAAACTTTGCCTAGACATTTTGAAGCATAATGACCTATCTTTCTACAATTGAAACACTTGAAGGGTAACTTACCTCTATATTTTCCAATGCCCTTTTTTAATCTTTTGACAAAATTTTCTTCCACTTCATCAAGATCATCCAAATCAGATTCATCATTCCTTTCTTTCTTGTTGACTTTAAAAGTAGTTTCTTTTCTTGGAGCATCTTTGTCAAACTCTCTTAATTCAAAAGTAGTTAAAGCACCAAACAATTGATCTCTAGAATATTGATCCAAATTCTGAGCTTCCTCAATAACAAAAACTTTAGCACTATAAGATTTAGGAAGGTTTCTCAGTACCTTTTGCACAATTTCACTTTCCTCCAGTTTTCCACCAACACCATTGATGGTATTGAAAATTTAATCCACCCTTAGCATGTAGCTTGCAATAAATTAATCTTCTAACATCCTTAGGGTTTCAAATTTGGTTTTGAAATTATGCATCTTTGCTTGCTTGACCTTAACATCTCCTTCATAAACTCTCTTCAGCTTCTCCCAAACTTCTTTAGAAGTTTTGTAGCTTATCACTTTCATAAGTTCTAAATCAAAAATTCCACTCAAAATAGTATTCCTTTCTTTGCCATTATTCTCATAATCCTTGATATCATCTTCACTTGTCAGAGGAGTAGTAGGTATAGTATATTCATTTTCAACTGATTTCCATACTCCAAACCCTAATGATACAAGAAAGGCTTCCATCCTTGCTTTCTAGAAGGCATGATTTATTCCATCGAACAGAGGGACTTTGACACCATTCTTATGCACCATTTGGATCTACCTCAAGCAATTAAAATTCTTCCAAGGAACCTCTAATCTAACAGCAATTGTTGGACACACGGGATAACTAAGAGGGAGGTAAATCATTTTTTCATTAAACCTTCAAAACCTCATTAAGCTTCAAACCCTTATTAAGCATTAGTATGAATGCAAACAAATGAAACATCAACACATCAACAACCATACATAATAGAACACCAAATTTTACATGGAAAACCCTAATCAAGGAAAAACCATGATGAGGATTAACGCACATATATATGGATATCAACACCGATTAGAAAAGGCTCACTATTAGAAGGGCTCAATGCCCAAAGGATTCATTGTCCAAAAGAAAGAAAATCTCATTGCCTAAGAAGATTGCTTCTTTTAGAATACAAGAGAATAGAAAGAGATTGTTACAAGGAGGTTCACTACTTCAAAGCAATAGGATAATCTACCACAACCATCCACAACCTTCAACTCACTACCTCCAACAACTTCAAGAAAACTAAAAAGTAGACACCTTCCGCTCATTGCTTATGGTAGTCTTAGGCATTCATGATTGCACTCATATCACATATACTTCATTTCACACCACACTTCACATCACACACTTCTCCAACAACTAACCTTGCATACATATCTTCCACAATCATGAATAACCTTCTCCAAGTCAGCTTCAATGAAACATATGCACCTAGGATGTGCAACCACCAAATAGGTTAGAACCAAACACTTCCACAGTGGAAAGAAGTAAAGGAAAACCACATCAAGGGTTAACCAAGACCCAAATATACACCGACGCGCTACATCAGGCTTCCAAAAATCATGAAGCACATATGCAAATAGCACTAACATGCCAGGTTGGCCAAACTGGCATTAACACTACCAAGCAACCACATCACACTTCACCAGGTTTAGAAACATACTGCAAACCACATAGCAATATTAAACAATATCAGAATATTCCAACACCAATAAAATATTTTAAAAAATTGGCATAAACACATGAAATTTAACATGCTATCATCTTGTGCGACCATTCAAACTACTACTAAGATACAATTTATGAACCAAGCTTGCAGAATAGTTGAACACCAAACCATCCAAGGGAGGATAGATACAAGCATCATTAGCACATTCCCAAATCCTCAAGACAAGAAACTTTAGTGTGGAGAAATGTGAAGCAATTCCATTTCTCCCAAATATCCCTCTTCACAAACCGGGCACTTTCAAACACATCTTCTACTGTTGCACAATCCAAAACTTGAAACTCTAGATATAACACCTTTAAAGACTACTGATCATCATATCCAAACCGCATAGGCACAACTTCAAGAATGAAGAGATGTGGAGCACAACACATAACACATCCCTATCACCTTGTACACTCTTGATACAATTTTTCTTAAAATCACTTGGAAACCAAGTAACCTTGATGCATCTACAACACTTGCTCAACACCACAAACACCTTCTCATCATAACCACATTAGAGGTTGGCATCAATGACAACACTAATGACAACATAGTGCAACACATTTAACATGGTTGTTTATATTGATTTATTATCATGGTTTGTAATGGAAATTTCTTGTGATGAGAAGAAGTGATTGTGTGCTAATTATGACGAATTTCACTTAAGATTGAAAAGTAACACAATGTGTATTATATGCATTGAACATAGTGTCTTTGTTAAGAAAAATTCAATGGTATTATGTATGTTTACTTAACTCTTTTGGTTTAGACTTATGCTTGGTTATATGCTTCTCTTGTAACAGAATTAAAAACTCTTCTATCTTTGTGAATAACTTAAAATTTTACCAAAACTAAAACAAGGTTTTTGAGGATTTTAAATATTGACCACAATACTTAGCCATGTTATAATCCTTTGGTGGAACTATTTATAAACAACAATGAACCTATGTTTGTTATGATTTATTTTATGGTTAATAGTTTTGTCTTGCATTAGCTTGGCCAAGTGCTATGAATTGAACTTTCAAATATTGTAGTTGTTTTGAGGGTCAAAACTATTTTTGGGACTTGGATAGGATGATAAACCTTTAAAGGATCCTTTAACCATGATCAAAATACAAGTTGGAGTTGAAAAATACCTAACTATTTATTTTATACTTGTTCCCTTCTTATAATAACCTATTTTATCATACAGTTGATTATACATGAAGATGGTTGATTATAGAAATGCTATGGTGATTTTGTGTGATAGGGTGATTCTATCATAGTGAACAGTAAACACTTATTTTTTTAAAACTTTCCTAAATTAAAGATGAGCTTATGGGTTTTATTTTAATTCCCATCAACTTAGTTTGATGAATTTTAATGTCCTTTGTTAGTTATTTATTTTGTTTTTTGGTTGTTCCTTTGATAAAAAATGAAGTCTCTTGCAAAACCAAGGTAAATTATTAGATTTCTTGATGATTATATACCAAGGTTTAATCATCGTTTCTCTATTATTTGTGATATGAGAATGTGTATCAGGTTTAATAATAGGGTGAAACTATTCCTAGGTTCCCTTTAAATAGAAAACATTGTTCCATTCTCCTCCATTCTTACTCATTCACAAGAAGTGGTGATAAAAATTAATTATCTTGACATAGTGTTATGAGAAACTATACCTTATTATTGGTTATTATGACAAGGTGGTGTATCAATTTTGTATTTTGTGAGTGTTATTATGTTGTGTTGAGGCATGTATAGAGTGTAAGCATGCATTGTGACATGTTTTTTTAGTTTTTTTGCTAACCATTACTGTCTTGGGCTCATTCTTGGGACACTTTTGGTAGGATATAGGAGGTTGTGAGGCACCACACTTGTCATTGGGGTCATTTTTGGACCCATAAATAGGTTATATACTACTTAAAGAACCCTAAACACCTATAATATGCTTAAAAAATCTATAAGAGTAAAATATCATAAAGGAAAAGGTAAACTTGTGGGAAGAAGATAGCTAAATTTTATTATGAATATGATGGAGAGGCATTATGAAGATGTATTAAGAGGCTATATGAGAAAGGGAAAAGTGGGAGATAAGAGCATGAATCATATGAATTATATATGTGTGAAAATAAGGAATATGGTAATATGAGTAAAGTATGATGAATTATTTGTAAGACATGTATATCAATGAAGTGTATTAGTATATGATCTAATGT
Organism: Sequoia sempervirens; assembly: GCA_007258455.2. Taxonomy (NCBI): domain Eukaryota; kingdom Viridiplantae; phylum Streptophyta; class Pinopsida; order Cupressales; family Cupressaceae; genus Sequoia; species Sequoia sempervirens. The sequence continues at coordinate 7,583 of VDFB02014852.1, read as the reverse complement.
ATATTGGTGTATACATATGTGTGTGTATATTTTTTTGAAATTTTATTTATACTTATTGCATATATAATCTCTCCCTTTTTATTGCATCCCATAGAGGTTTACTACATATAATAGAGTATAAAACCTTGGACTCTAGTCTAGGTTTTTTTGTCAACATTCACTTCCATAGTGGGACCTTGATTATCATTACATGATGAGGGAGATAATATTGAAGCAAAGAATTAGTGGTAACTCAAACTAAGGAGAAGTGAAAATTTGAATTTTTTTACTTATAAATGGTGATGATGGTTATTTTGAAGATGTGTGGTAGTGCACACTAAATGCTATCCCTCAAAAAACTAAGCTCTAAGGTGATCACATAGATAAGTGAGGAGATCCAAAAAGACATGGTTGTTGATAAAAAATAGGTACAATGATCGAGGGAAGAATAAGTCATATAGGATGAATACAATAGTAGAAACAATGGTATATAAAGAGTAAAATTATAGGAGTAAAGAAAATAAATAGAAGGAATGAGGTAATTAGTGGAAATATTGGGAGATCACCAAGGTAGAATCATTGAGGTCATTGTACATAGACCCATAGAAGATGAATACATATTTGAGAGTATGAGAGAGAGATGAAGATGTCCTAAAGGATAGTGGTGTTTGATTGGGGGTAGCCAACATTGAGAGGTTTGAGGATGGAGTGAAGAAGAAGAACATAAAGAAAATACAAGATCCTTGGAGTTGATGGATCATATTCAAATTATGGAGAAATCTTAAGGAGAGGCAACACCTTATATAATGAATATATAAATTTGTGATGTGAAAGTAGAAAGAGAAATAAAATTTGAGAATATTTAAAAAATAAAATAAAATTAGTAATGTAGTTAATTAGGATTAGCAGAGAATAAAGAAATCCCAAGAGATGTGAACCCCACATAAAGAGACATCATAGGGAGATGAACCCCAAATATTAAATTCCATCTCTTGTGTTACTTATATATTTTTTATTGTTCAAGTGAGGGATTTGGGCCTTCTCTCTATATTAATTGAAAATTAGAAGATTACGTACTATATCCTAGGTAACGAAAGACAAAGAAAATCATAAAAAGTCTCAAATATTGATGATAAACCTAACTATCAACCATATACCCAACATGAAATTATACAATGGACAAACCCCATTCATATATGAAAAATTCAATACAAAATATCAAACCAAAAGAACATGATACAACCCAAAACACATAAAAAACTAAAAAATACCACAAACATCAACCCCATGAGAACCATCCTCCATCTTTACCATTGCAACCCTCTTAGCCAAAAATTTGACTGAATTATTAGCCTTGGCCACATTAAATCTATCATATTGACGACAATTTTTTATTGGTTGAAGCAACTAAGCAACTAAAGCATATTGAACATAGGTTGGTCCTCCTCCATCCCCTTCATAGAAATGAGAAAACTCTAAATATTTGCCACCTCATGAACTAGCTTCTCCAAACTTGCTTCAATATTCTTGACAAAACCAATAGAGGCGAGCTCATAGAATTCATAACCCAAGATTGGAAGAGATGCTTGTTTTTCAAATAGAATTTTATCCACCTCCTACTCTAGATAAACTCTAAAATTTTCCCAAATCCTTTGAAAGCTCTTTTTCCCTTGTTAATCTTATCATATTATTGATGAAAATAGAAGATATTTTAGTATTTACCTAATACCTTGTTTGAATTTTGATAAAATCTCCACCTAAACTATAAATTATGGTATTAAATACTTATTCTTGTTGGAAGAACACCCTCTTCATCATTGCCACTGTGATCTCACCTTTGAAACCTATCTATCACACCAATGATTGCAAATATAACATTGACACCATGACAAAATAGCCTTCCCAAGTCAATGTTATCATAAAATGATGTTGGAATTTATAAGCATCACCAAACATTGAAATCGATGCAAGTAGGAGTAATTACATATACCACCCTATAACAAGTGATGAAATCACATTTGAAGGAAACTTATTGTCTCCATGAGAATTAATTAAAGGAGGGAAATCATTAATAATGATGGGTGACAACTCTAGCCACTATGAAATATCATCAACCATTAATATGTATTCCACATGATTGATACCTTTGTTTGAAAGGTAGTTTGCCAAAATATTGCTCTCCCTATAATAATGTTGTAAAATAAATTAGGAATAAATTCCCATATATCCCAAATACCCTTCAAAATATTCCTTATTTTCCAATTATTAGAACATTAATTCCTGAGGTACAAAATGAAAGACATTACCTTCAATATTTATGTTATCAATATTATAAGCTTTGACTGTGAAATATCATCAACCATTGATATGTCTTCCACATGATTGATAGCTTTGTTCGAAAGGTAGTTTTCCAAAATATTTCTCTCCCTATAATAATGTTGTAATAGAAATTAGGAATAAAGTCCGATATATGCCAAGTACCCTTCAAAATATTCCTTATTTTATAGTTATTATAACATTAATTCATGAGGTATAAAATTAAAACCTGAGTCACCTTCAATAATTAAGTTATGAATATTTCAAGCTTTGACCATCTAGATCCCCAATAAAAGATCTTTAGCTTCAACTTCATTGTTTACCCTTGAGCTGAGTTTTTTGCACAACAAATTTTAGCACCTTTCCCTCATGACCCCAAATAACATACCCAACCCTAGATGGCCCTAGGTTTCCATGGTAAGCACCATCAAAATTTAGTTTCAACATGCCAAATCAAGGCAAAGATCAACTTATTTTCTTTTGATTAGTTGATGAATGAGGAAGTTTGAAAAGCCCATGAATGGGGGCCTATGCCACTTATATTGAAGAAGAAAAATAAGATGATTAATAAATAGTTGAGAATATAAAGAAAATAAGAGGAACATAAAATATGGAGATAAAAATTAGTGTGTACAATGAAACCCATGATGAAATAAAATGGAGAAGATTTGTGATAAATATTAAAATCTTTATATGTAATCAAGAACTATCCCAAATATGTTGCAATCGAGGATGTTGAGAAGTATTTGGAGAAGATGAAGAAGGAATAATCGTATGAGAAGAGTATGATAGTGGCCTTATATTTTACATTGACAATAAATGCAATGATTTAGTGAAAAACCCATAAGTAGAACATCTCCACATGGAGAAATATAGATATCACAATTATATATATATTTGTAAATAAGGAATGACTAATGCACAAGATGCCTATTTATATAGGAGCTTCCAATCCAAGGAAGCATATTAAATACTTTGAGAAATTCTTGACTAAAAGGAGAATGATGAACAAATTAGTATGGGTTCACTTATTTTATTGGACTTTAGAGTCACAACCTCATTTTTGGTATATGCATCAAGAAAAAAAGGATAAATAAAGGATTGGGATAAAGCTAACATAAGATTATGTCAAATTCTATAAATTTTGTGATTAAAATGAGAAGAAATGTCAAGTATATAGAAGGATCCAACCTCTTGCCACATTCCTAGTTGAAAATGCACAAATACAAATAAAGAGGAAAACTTCAAAAAATCATCACAAGAGGTTACAAATAATTGGGAACCCATCAAGTTGATACTACAGGGAATAGTAGCAATACTGCCCAAAGTTTTTCACCTTCTACACATAAACAAAAGGGGTGGAAAAGGAATCTATGAACATAAATATGTAAGTGGAAGAAATAGATAGGATGTTGATCACTAAATATGGAATACCTCAAAGGAAAATATCATACAAACTTAGATTTGTTGATAAAATCAAGGTAAAAATGAAGATATTTCCCTTAGTTTGGAAGTAGGGTAGTTACTAGAATAAAGAGGTGTCCTTGAACCTAACCCCCATTAGTAGCTAAAGAATAAGGGAAAATACACAAACAAAATGGAAACATGTCACATCCATAAAGAGGCCTAGAGAAAATTTACATTCACATAGATGAAGATCCATAACAAGAAAGGAAGTCATTATTGACCCTTGAGAATAAAGTTTATAGGGGATTTCACTAGGTTATCTTTGCAATCAGATAATCTGTGAGACCCAGGAAGAATTTTGATATGATATAGGAGGTTATAAGGCATCACAAGTTATTTGGGTAATTTATGGACCCATATATGGGTTATATATCACTTAAATGGCCTTAAAAATCCTCTAATATTCTTAAATAAGATATAAAATAGTAAAATGTCATAAAAAAAAAGGTAAAATCATTGAAATAAGATAACTAAGTATTATTATGAAAGAATATGTTGGAGAGACAATGTGAAGAAGCATTAAGAGGTGTTATAAGGAAGGGAAAATCGGGAAAAAGAAGTATGAATCATATGAATTCTATATGTGTGAGAATAGGGAAGATGATAATGCAAGAGGAAAGTATGATGAATGAATTATATTCAACATGTATAAGGCATTAAAGTACATTTATATGATCTTACGTATATTAGTGTATGTGTATGGGTAAAATTATAGTTCACTATGTCACACATTTGACCAACTCATTAGCACAAGTGAATTTAAGCATTTCTAACTAAAAATCAATTTTGGTCAAACATATATTTTAACTAGATTCATTTTAGCTAAGTTAGATATGAGCCATAACTTTCCAATTAGAAGTGTCCACTACATACATATTTTGCATCAATTTTGGCATCAAAATATCAAAAAAAAAATTGGAAAACCCAATGTTTCAACAACTCCTACTCTTTTAAATATTATTAAAAAAATAGAAAAATATTCTTTTGTAGATCTATAATTGTAGTTTTTAAAAATATATATTTTAATTGTTTAATTATTTTTTATATTTTATATTTTATTTTTATCATAAGTAGGTCATCAACACTAAAATGAAAGATTGATTATCTTATCAAGAAAAAATATTAAATTTTAGTTAAAATTAATAAAAATAATGCACCAGATAAAAGATTCTATTTTAAGATGATATTATTTCTTTTCTAATTTGGATAAATAGTTAAGTCAAAAATTGGCGTCCCATGGAAACAATTATGATTTTACTACACACACATTTAAGGTTTATTTAAAATATATATTTATCAAGATGGGGAAAAAAAATCAATGTACTAAAGGCTCAAGTTATAAACATAAATAAATTGAAGGAAAAAGAATTACTCTGTAAAGAGTGATGTCCCATTTAACTTCATTTTTCAACATTTTATCAACAACTAAATTATAGTGTGTCTATTTTATAAAAGAATATATTTCAATAATTTAAAAAATGTTGTAAAATATTGCAAACATAAGAATACACTAAATCTTTTTACATTTCATTAGTTTACATCATTTCAAAATTCAAAACATATATGTCACTCTATAGTAATTCTAATTAAAAATTTGAATTAGTGTTGGTCATTTTTTTTATAAAAATGTGACATAGCTTTGTACTTTTACCCATGTGTGTATAATTTCTTAAAATTTGGTTTGTACATATTTCATATCTAATTTCTCCCTTTTTATTGTATCACAATGAGGTTTACTACATATACCATCATATAGAACCTTTGACTATGCTCTAGGTTATTCTATAAACATGCATTACACAAATAGGCCACTGTTTTTTGTAATAGACCCATACTAGCTATAAATTTAAAAAATATAATAATATTATACTTATTGTAAAGCTAACATCAAGGGACATGTATTTACAAAATTGTGTCTTTGGATGACTTCCTTCAATCCCTAAAAACATTAGGCAAACTAGTCTTTTTGTTAACATTTGATAAGAGTGGAGGAGACTATGCTATGGGCTCCATAAGGAGGTTTTGTCTAAGCCTAGGGGTTTCAATCTAAGGGGATTAGATCTAGCCCTCATTGGCTTAGAAATAATCCACCTTGCTTAGATTGAACTTGCATGTGTTTTTCAATCATGACATGATTTCAAGAAAAAAATAGGGTTGGCACACTATTGGGACACATATTTGTGCTTCAACCCTATATAAGCAACTATGTCTAAGTCATCATTATTATGTTGTATCTCATCTAGTTTTATATTGAGTAAATGGTCTATTATGGTGTTTCAATCATCTTTTTCTTAATCTCTAATCTCCTCAACCAAGGAAGAGTGTGTAGGAGATGGGTATGAGTAAGGTGTGGCATAATATGCATTAAGGGACAAAGCAAGTTTATGGGTAAGGCACTTATCATAAGGAATATGTACCTCATTATCACTATGAAGAAATCACTAAAGGCATCAAAATATAGATGATCGTGAACATATATGATCCTTTTAGAGATAAGTGGTCATGGATAATTGAAGGGGATGAAGTATCAATATTATTCATAGATAGGTCAAGTGTGTATAAGGTTGTGGCAAGAGCTAAAACATTGTCATGGACTAAGAAAGAAGGGTTATTGATGAGATTATAGGAAAATGTAGTTAGGATGTTTAGAATAGAGGAGAATATATACATGACTAAAGAGTTCATATAAAAAGTAGATAAATAGGAAACAAAACATTTTAACACAAGAAGAAATATACCCAAGTTATATAGACAAAAATAAAAAGACTACCCTAAAAATTAGACATATAAGAGTCAAGCTCACTCAAATGTAATATAAAAAAAAAAAACCATTATTTATTTATTTATTTATTTATTTATTAAGAGGCCATCATATTCACCAACATGTAATATTAAAATAGATTGCTTAAGAAAATAATATATTTTTTGTTAAGAGGAACCTAAATTAAAGCATAGTAAAACATTCAAATATACTTTAGATTTTAAATTAAAGAATTTAGAAGAGGAAAATGTTCCTTATAGAAATGAAAGAAGATAAGAGAAAATATTTAGAAGGGTTTAGTAATTTTGGGGGTTTAGTAAAAATTATAGTGTTCATTGCAATTCAAGAGGAGGGATTGAGGTTTTTGACTTCACTTGTACTTTTTGTCTTCAAGTTATGTATTAGTCAGATGCCATTATGCACGGTCCTATTCTCTTTGACATGGCCATATTTGTAACGCCATAATCCTATCCTTTGTCAATGTAAGTTTTTAGTATGACTATGGTATTGTCCTCTATAAATTGAAACCTTTTCCCTATAACACAAATTAACTATCAAAATTAGGTGGTGTTAAAATTATCTTTTGGTACTTGTTATGCTAGGGTGTGGAAGTGTTTAACTTCCTTTATGTGATCAATCAAGCTCTATAAACATATTTGATAAATTGGAATGGATTCTTGTAAATATCTAGAATTGACTAAGACAATCAAGAGTAGCATCTAGGTGTGTGAGTGTGTGCAACTAGGAAGGTGCTACAATAGAATTTCATACACTTATATTTTCTATGTACTCTTGGCTATATGCATGCAAGCTTTATTTCTTATGTATTTGTAGATGCTTCCCTCTTATTTTATGTGCATTTCTCTAACTCCCTATTATTAAGAATAAGATGATTATCTAGGCATGATGTAACAACCCCAATGTTCTTCATAGTAAAATTTTCAATATTTTCACCTTAAGTGAGTAAATCATGACATAGCAATACAATTTTTTCTTCCCATAATGTAACTTACATGCTTAATTGAAATAAATCAATTTCAATTTGTCATTGCAATCCAAA
>VDFB02014851.1:0-24691 GCA_007258455.2 Sequoia sempervirens | reverse complement strand
CCCTGTCTTTCTTCAGGGGTACAAATCTTACCAATGAAAACATTCCTTACATCATCTTCAGTGCCTACATTGTGAGTGTCACACTGCCCACTGATAGATTCTTTCTTAGATTCATGTTCCTGATCCCTGATTTTGTCCATATCGAAAATCCTCTCCAGCTGTACCATTCCTCTTGGAATAGTATTGGACTTCAAGTTTAGCACACCTTCCAGATCCAATTCTGCTTCCTGAGGTTCTGTTTCGTCAATGATCTGTGAAGCAAAAACATCCGTGTTCGTGATAAAGTCAAGGATATGCTTATCATCCTCAAACACCTGAAAATTAGTCACATTGTCAGGGACTGACGGGACAGGAGTTAATTCAACAGTAAACTTCTTCAATCCTGACAAAGACAGGGGCTGCAAAGTACTGGCCGCTTGAGCTAGAGAATCAGCAGTTTGATTCTTCTTCCTTGGGATCAATTGGATATTAAAAGCGTCGAACCCCTCAATGAGGTCCCACTCTCTATGCCTATAGTTGGTCATTCTCCTGTCGTGGCAGGCATACTGCTTTCTTACTTGTTTGACCACTAATTCTGAGTCACCAAAACTTGTAGGACCTTGACCTTTTTTTTGAGTGCCATAAGGAGTCCGAGAATTAAAGCTTCATATTCAGCCACATTATTTGTACAATGAAATTGGAGTCTATGAGCTGCGAAGAAACTCTTACCTTTGGGACTTATCAATTCAAATCCAGCTCCAGCCCCTTGCTTGGACTTAGATCCATCAAACTTGAGAGTCCAGTATTCCGCAGCGGTGGTCTTCTTCATTTTGTCTTTTGGTTTATCAGTAATAGAGGTTTTCACAGCCACAACAGGTTTCTGATTCTCAGACTTTGCCTGCAGACTCTGTTCATCTGTGCCAACCTCCTGAGATGGATTTATGCTTTTGTACACTTCTTTCACTGCTGTCTGACACAAGCAACACTCCAATTCTGAGTGAGAAGCATTGTGGACTCTGCACCAATTCGGCAGGAGTAACTCCTTAAAGCTTGTCCTCCTTCCCAAGTGAGTTTGATTTTCTACACATTGCTTAATGAAATCCTGAAAATTGTCCAGTAAGCTGATCTGTCTATCCTCAGATTCTTCTTCTTCCTCAACTGATTCTGTTAGGACTTCAACAAGACTGGACCCTGTTTCAGCGTCCACTGGCATCGTATGCAACATCAGCACCTCTTCCACATCTGATTCTTCATATGGGGCGGATAGCAAGTAGTTTCCCATTCCAGCTTCTGATATGAGAACTTCGGTCGAAGTCTTTTGGTATTATGTTATCATGTACTTCATTCTAGGCTCCCTCTCAATCCTTATCTGATTGGGCACTCCCTTCCAGGGAAGCCACATGTGAGAGTGGTCGGTAGACACATACCCATTCAGGGCCCTGGTGAAATCTCTTCCTAAAATTAAACCGTACGCATCAGGAATGTCAGCTACCTGAATGTTAATAGCCTGTTGGATTCTAGGATCAGAAGCGATCTGCATATGGATCATGTTAAGTTCCCCTACCACACTTACTTCGGTCCTATCCAACTGAGTCACCTTCTTCTGGGAATCAGCAGGTGTAATTCCCAGAGCCCTACAAACTCCAAGAGGCATCACATTAGTGGAAGCACCAGAATCCAACAGACAATTATGGAGGTTCTTACCAAAGATTCTGACAGAAATCAGAAATGGAGGAGTCTCCGTTTTTCCTTGAAACAAGGTGGGCTGAGTATCCATCTGGGCCACTTGAGTTCTGTCTTTTTCTTTTCCTCTATCTCCAGGGGGGGGATTAGTCCTATTCTGTGTCTGACTTTGTGTGTTCACAGGCTGAAAACTGGAGGTCTGGCTGTCATGCTCCCCAGAAGATTTGTCCAATGTCTTTGAATTTGCATCATAAGTACCCAAGACAGCCTTTCTAATTGCAGGAAACCTCAACAATTCAAAAGCAGAAAGGTTTACCTTTAATTTTTTGAATTCCTCTGCGACGTACGAAGCCATCTGTTCTTCACTCATATCAGTAGAAACCTCTTTAGATGGTTCCTCTACCTTCTCCTTACTTATTTGAACAATCCTCTCCTTCTGTGGTTCTGCTCGAGCTTGTCTATCTTTCGAAAGGTACTGCTTGGACACCTGTGGATAAGACGGATTGTTACTTGCATTAGGATCTGGAGGAGTAGTGAAATTGTTGGGGGGAATGGAAGTGGTGAAGGGCCCTCCAGGCTGTGGGCGTCTGTGAGGCATATCCCTCAATCCCTGTCTCTGAAACATCTGAACTTCTTCAACATAGGTTTCTTCCTGATCCAAGGGGCCATTGTCGTTCATCTCCCCTTCGTTAAACAGCTGAGCTACTTCATCTCCATTACAAATCTGATCAATTTCATCTTTCTAGAAATCAGGTTCTTCTGGTACGTTTTCATTACTAGTGGGAAAAGGAGCATGGTTCAACACCAGCACAGGGGAATCATATGAATTGGAAGGAACAATCTCCTGCCCATTCACATTATTCTCTACCTCATACTGAAAGATAGAAGCCGCGGTCTGGAACTCAGGACATTCCAGTTCTGAATGCTGACTTGTTTTGTGAAGCCTACACCATCCTGACAGGGCTGCTTCCGCGAGATACACCCCGGTGGGAGGTTTATCCTGGCTAACTGGCTGGTTGGCAGATTGATTAACAATCTGATTGGCTGGATGATCCAATGGAGTAGGAACTCCTCCATTATTAGGCCCTGTATTCCAAGTTCTGTTCTGTCCCTGTGATGGCCTTTTGTCAAATCCTGACCCACTTCCTTGGCCTCTATCAAAGTTTTGCCTCCTATCGTTGTTGAAACCTCTATCCTGGTTATACCCTCTGTCATTGTAAAATCCTCTGTCATTGCGTTGTCCCCTATCGAAATTCTGCCCCTGTGAGAACTCCCTGTTCTGATTGGATTGCATTCCCTTTTGAGCAGCTTGCAATTGGCTATTCTGGTTTCTCAAATAAGTCACCTCTAGATTTAGCTTCTTTATTTGTTCAGCCATTTCGTCAATTCTTTCCTTATTAGGGTCTCGGTAGGGAGGCTGGTTTGGGTTACTCAGAGGTGGGACAGGTACTGGGGCGGATCCCAGAGATTGATGCAACACTTCCGAATTCTGCAGATAAGCCGGGAAGCTATTTGATTGTGACTGATACATAGGCTGGTTAACCTGCTGTTGAGGGAAGTTCATCATAGGAGAAACCTGATTCATGGGATGACCAGGGTGTGGTACCATTGATAATTGAGGGACTGGATTCATAATAGGGGTGTGATTGGTGAGAGCCTGATTTACTGCCTGAATCTGGTTAGGGTGTGCGACTGGTCCCAGAGAAGGCAATGGCCCCGTCAAGTGCTGTCTCAAGTCTGTGCTAAGCTTGATAGCCTCCGTGTAAGCGTCTGTCAAGGTAGCTGGAGGGTTAGGTCTCCATTTCAGAAAGGTTGCCGTTAGACTATCCAGAGCTTCATAATATACTCCTAGGGCAGTACCATCATCTAGGACATATGGATCTTGCAATCTGGTGAACGCACGATGGAATCTATTATTGAAACTGGCTATGGGTTCGTTGACTTCTCTCTTGACTTTGATAAATTGCAGGTATAGCTCATTAGCACTGATGGGTATTCGGAACTTTTGCAGAAAGGTTTTTTCAAGGTCACCCCAGTTCTGAATTGAGCCAGCAGGGAGATGGTTGTACCAATAAAAAGCTTCTTCACCCAGGGAGTAAGGGAATAACCTACAAGCAACATCTTCATGGACAATTCCTCTGTCTTTAAGGCAAGTTTGGAAAATCCTTATGTGTTCTTCTGCAGTTCTGTTCGGGTCATTTACATGGAATTTCGAGCAGAAATGCTCAGGATTTTTAGGCATTACATTATAAGCTCCGAAGGACAAAGGTGACGGATTATTGGCAAGGAAAGCCATTGGTAAAAGCGGGGGTGGAGGTTGTGGTTGGTTAATGGCAGGCTGGAACTGTTGAAGGGGAACCTCTTCAGGAACGGGTATTGCTTCAACCTCAGGGTAAGAAGATATGGACGATGTTGGTGAAGGGATAGGTAAGGATGATACTCCCCTATATGAGGATGTGGATGATGTTGGTGATGGAGCGGGCGATGATGATTCTCCTCTCCCTCTAGTCCTTCTTGACCTATTGGGAAATTGAAGTTCCTCTAAATCTTCCTCTCTGGTAGTGGATCTGGTATTTCTCCTAAATCTCTCTGGAGAGATGGCATTCAAGAAACGATCCAGTGTGCTCATTCAGGCCCTCCTTCTAGCGCCAATCTGTTGATGGTGTTTTCTGCACAGCAACAACTCAGACAGAATGCAATATTCTATCTCTCTTGAAAGGTTATTTCCAATAATAAACTACTGAAAATCACCCCAAGGTCTCTCGGGTGTTAGGTCATAACAATGCATAAAACAACTTCAGATGAAATGTGAAATTGTCAGTAATCACAACGGTTCACTACAAGCAACCCAACCTTTTCTAATTTATCGAGTCTAACAATATGATGATTCGAATCCTAAATCTAACCTAATAATGAGAAGAAATTGCAAAAGATAGGATGGTGGAAGGTAATAAAATCTAAATTATTGAACAGACAAGCAATGCAAATGACATATATTTGGAATGGACCTATCTCAAATAACCAATTCCTGTTCGACCCACAAGGCAATCTCTACAAGAACAGTGCAATCTTCTGAGGGGTATAAATTTTCAAATCATAGACTTGCATCTGCTAACCTAACTTGTTACTTGGAATATATATGGTCCAGGTTGACTTCACCAGCCTACTACAATCAGATAGTTACTGGGAGTATAGACCAAAGATAGCTACCGACATTCCAAATATGAAATCACATACATCATTTATCCAACTAAACTAATTTATTTCTAAACATTAAACCCTAGATCTTCAAGCAATATAAAAGATAGAACAAAAGAACCATGCTAGATGAGATAACACAAAGGATTTCACCAGAAAACCACAATGCCTTCAATTGTATTAATCATCACGCCGTAATAATTCAAATCGCTCAATATGATATCTGCTTTAAGAAGTTCTAAAACTCTAACTATTGCTCTTGCTAATCTCTACTATCAAAATCTTCTGAACTCTCTTCCTTACAATAAGGCAAAAATGCCTATTTAACCAATTAATCCCAGAACATGTCGGCCCAGCCAAACATTTTACAATAAAGATAATAACAAAACCGCCAAAACAGGTCGGCCAGGGAAACAAACTAAGGCACACATTTAATGCCATCATCCAAGTCGGCCAAGGCACGATCCCCAAGGAAATCAGGTCCAATGCATGCCCTGTGATAATAGGGAAGCACAAATCTCGAGATGAACACTAACCGCTGCTTCCCTTATCCTTTCTCCGCGCTGGTAACCCTTGGACCCTCAAGAAAACTCCTTCCAACTCAGCAACAGGTGGCAATGGCAAAACTTTGAGCCGGCATTTAATTGACTCAATCCCCTCATTGGACCGCTCAATGGTCCCCTTCCAGTCCTTTCTGCTGGTCAGGTATCTATCTATCACTGCCAAATATGTAGCCGCATCATCAAGCATGTGGCCAGTGACAACCTCATCAGAATCCGGGGCATAAACCTCATGCCACCATTCCTTCAATTGATCCAAACTCAGGTACTTGGGAGCTATCTTATTCCTCCCTGTCATCACTTCAAAAAATGCAATGCAACCATCATAGATTGCAGTAAGGTCGACATCAATGGCTTTTCTTCGTTTCTTTATCTTTTTCAGGGCTCCCTGCCTGATCTGTAATGCTTCAAACCATTCCCACGGTTCATCCAACCTGGAAGAGGGAAGAATTCCATCCCTGCCCAATTGTTCCCTGCCATGTCCCAGAATAACCTTTGTCTTCTGCAACAGAGAATCGACATCATTCATATCCTGAGCAAGGATACTTTCCATTAGCTCTTTTCCTTGGATCATATCCTAAGCAATGGGACAGATTCTTAATAGTTTCCATCCTCTTCAGAACTGAATATTTCATCAACCCAGCCTATGGCAGCTTGTGAAGCCTTCATCTTCTCTATGCTAGAAATTGATTCTTCGCAGAATCCTGAGAAGCTGAGGATTGATAGAGGACTCAGAGAAGCCCATGACCCTTCTTAAAGCTTTTCCCAACCTTTTCAATTCTCTTTGTCTCAGCTCTTCTTCAACCTATCTAATCATGATTTCTGGACCTCTTAATTCTCTACTGGAATTGCCTTGTTCTAGGAAGTTAGCCCAAGCTTAATGGTTTGGACACCGGTGAATCCCGGCTCACTACCTAATCTTCCCTCAACGCTAACAAGTATGCATGGACCACTACTATGCACCTCTAACCTTTCCACCCGAAATTATCCTAGCCGCCTTCTTCTTTTTCCTTCAATCTGAGATACAGACCAGCCAAGAGGGAGTCCTCCACTACTTCACCTCCTGCTTTCTTCTCGCTATTTCTTTTTTTCTATCCATCTGGGGGCTGTCAGTCTATCCGATTCCTTCGTATCGGGTTTCCTGTCCTCCGTGGCTTCCTCTGCTCACCACCTTCACTTTCTCTTCTTTCTGCTATTTATTTATCATCTTTCTCCTCGAGGTTGTTCTACCTTGGTCCGCTCTCGAATAATCCCAACTGGGAAGCGGTTCAACATGGAGTTCCAGCTGGGATGCTTTTCTCCTCGGTTCTCATGGTCCATGTCTTTCACTCTCTCCTGAGAGTCCTCACTGTACCAAGGAGAAGTGTGTCTCTTCACTCCCCGGGAGCTCGGCAGCCTCAATCGGTTAGTGCCCTTCTTTTAAACGGCTCAGCCTCCATGATTTCCCGCTTCATCCGGGATTTTACCGCCTCTCGTTGATAACTGCGATGAGAGGACAGGCTTGTCCGTTTCAAGTATTGGCGAGTATTGGGAGAAGAGTCAGTTGGCTGTGCGGCATCCTTTGGGGAAGGAGTTCTATATTTTCTAATGTATACTTTGGTCTTCTCCCCTCCGGAGCTTTCTACATCCACAACTGGAGGCTCATCTTCCGAAGTCATTTGGCCTTTCTTCTTCGCCGCCCTTGTAGTTCTGGCCTTCTTGGGCGGTGGAGGAACATCCTCCTCCTCAGCTTTCTCCGCCTCCTCCTCGTCCGAGGACCTGCTGATAGTCAGGGTCTTCCACCTGCGTTTGCCAATAGGTTTCCTTTTTGCTGCAGGTTGAGTCCCCTTAGGGCTTCTAACCTTGATTTTGAAAGGAGAGGCCTTGGCTGTTTTCCCCTTGGGGTCTTCTTCCCCGGACTCTTCAGAGGTGGACATGGGGTTAAGATTCCCCATCAGGTCGAAAGTGAAGGGTACATTGGCATTTTCCAATACCCATACCTCATGTTTGATCCAAGCAAAGGTAAATTTTAGCGCCGGAGCCATTAAGTCCTCCAACTCTGTCACCTCAGGCTCATTCCAATCAATATCCGCTGCTGACCTATCCTTGATGGGCTCATAGACATGGTCCTGGACCAGTTTTCCATCATCCTCCAGCTGATCTGGAATCAGCTTCACATTGTACTGCCTAATTGCCTCTACTGGCAGCCGGGAATACCTTTTCCTTCGTGCATCAAGGTCATCCTTGATGTTGACCCAGTAGTCCTCCAAGTCCTCCTTATGCCTGTATTCCCGGGTAGCCCTTTTCTGTGCCCCTCCGGTGATGTCAAAATTCATTCTCTTTGAATGGAAAGAGAATCCATAGGCGGCCAATTCCTCACCTGCAGTGTGAGCTGATTGAATGGAAGGACACATCACATCCACGCCAATCCCAAGAGGGAAGTCACCTCCAAAACCAGTTTTATGTTTCTCCTTCTTGACCACCGTATCGAATTCACAAATTTGTCTTACGACCTCCAGTAGCACTATGTGGTCAGTGGGATACCTGGGCAATCTGTAGGGAGCAACGGGGCATCCATCAATCCGGAGATAAGTGAAAGTGGGGAACTGGATGAACCAGGCCCCATAATTCTTAATCAACCCCTTAGCCCCATCGGACAATCTGATGTGCTCCGCATTCTGAAGGGTCCGGGTAATGTGCATAGTGAAGGCATCATTGGCCCTCCTATAATCTCCGTGTCCGAGGTGCAATTCCGGATAGACCTCATAGATAATGTCCTGTCCAATGGTTCCCGCCGGAGTAAGTCCCTTGTAGGGATAGGAGATGGCCAGTATATATATAACAAAGGAGGACATGGTAAACTTCTTTCCTTCCAAAACATTCCTCAGTTGCCTATCTATTTCTGCACTGATAAGTCCTGCCCAGTGGTAATTCGTTCCTTGACCTATCTTGGTGATCACATGGACCATCCAACTTTCCAATACTCTAAGAAGTAGTCCGCCACCTCGCTTTCAATGCTGTGATGGCATCATAACATTCGCCTCGAACTTCACCCTGCAACCGCTGGGTAATTTAGAGCAGGAGGACTTGGGCTTCGCTTCATGAGTTGATAAGCCGCGGAGCCTTAACGTGCCTGGCCAATACTTATGGGCTGTATAATGTTTAGGCGCGAAACCGAGGGGAGATCCGCATGCCGGTGGCTCCTAATGGAGGTCGGACTGAATTAAGCAACACTCTCATTCCTCTGATTAACCACTATCTGTAGGCCGGAAGCGCATCGTCAGCACACTCCAAAAATCAGCTCGGGAAGTACTGGATCAGCCGAGGAACCGCTACAGGCCTAAAACCCGAGTTCATCATCCCTTTTGCCTCAATGCGCCGACCAACCCTCTCACTGCTCTCGCTTTGAATCTTCATAACGCCAAAGTACTAACGTTGGTACTGACACATTCCGCCACACAGAGATATCTTACTTCGGGACCGACTTCTCCTCAAGCCTGGTCTCAATTTTTCTACCGAAACTGCAGATGCCCCCGCACTACCTTTGGACTTCCCAGCAGCAGCTTTGCTTGATTCAGCCTGCACATCCAAGAATTATTATTAGAATTTAATTATTAAGCTCATATCCATCCAAAAGGTTAGCATACATCATACAAATCCATTAAAACCAAATGCCAATTGCCAATCTTCCGAGATCCGGAGAAATCAAATAATCCGGGGAAATCGTGTAATCCGGGAAAATACATTCGGGGCGGAATTCCGGAGAAATCCGACCCAGACGGACTCCTACCACCAAAGCACTATTAGCCATGTAAATCATTAATATGCTCGGAAATCAAAGGAAAATCATCAATTTTACTCTTTGGCAATCAAGAAATAGGCATTAACAATCACTCCATCAATCCTCTCATCGAAATATACAACAGAATGCAATCAGACAGGAAATCCGGAAAAATCCGAATGGGACGGACTTTCGCGGACAGCATCAAATGCACCGGAAATTAACCCTGTCCGCGGAATAAAAGGAAACCGGGAAAATCCGGGAGACCGGGAATTCCGCGACAGCCTCGGAAACCCGAAAAATGGCAAAACGCGCACCAAAACAGGAGCGACCACAAGATCTTCAATATCAAAGCTCGAATGAACCCAAAACCGACGACAATCACCAGACTCGAATATGCAAAGAGGGTCCAACACTCAGAAGCACTCAAAGGAAGGATCCCATACTAAAATGACGATGCCCTAAATCGAACAACCACATATCCGCCATTAAAACCAGAGCAAGCTTTTAAGATTAAAATATCAGTTCAGGATTTACCTAAAAGCCCTCTGATCCTCACAGGACGGGGAAGCCAACATAAAACGAGGCGAAAGTCATTCAAACACAAGATCAAATCATCGCTTTAACCGAAACACCAAGAAAACCCTAAATTCGCATGGTAACACATCCCGCACCCAAAACAATTAAGCAACACGACCCAGAATTCCGTCTAAAGTGTAAATATGCAATCAAGCGGATAAACGGAACTCATAGGGCACGAGAGATGGGCTTCAAATAAAAAAATGGATCAAACCGACTGAATAAATACGACACCCAAAGTCAAAACATGAGCCGACCCCAAAATTCAACAATGCCCAGTACAAGAAAACCCCAAATCACCATGCAAGCTAACGGAAGGGCGACGAATACATACCATGGATCAAGACGAGCAGAAATCGAGCTTAGAAAATCAATCCACGTGACAACACGTCCAAGCAACGAGATACTGGCAGCAACACTCAAGCAATCCACGCGCAAACAAACCAAGATCAAACCTCAAAGCTCAAACGAAAGTTCTGAATCGCCAGAGCAGAAAACAAGGAAGCAATCGAAGTTGGAATGAATCAGAAAATTCCCTAAATTCACCCTTATACCCGTCTGAACCAAGATACCAGCCATTATCGCGCGAATAGACGTCGGCTAAACCGAACCTGCCCTCAAGTGGATTTCGAATGCGGTGACACTGATTCCGCTTAAATGCGTAAAACCGGGGAAATCGTAGAAGATCGATTTTGACTAACCGGAAAACGAACCGGACCGAAAATCCCGGTTAGAAACCTTAATCGAGAATCCGCAAGAGACGATGAAGAACTGGGCTGAGAAATCACGAGAGCGAAAATCCCGGATCTAGGTGAAAACCCGGACTTAGCCAAAAACTCAATTTCAATCAAGCGCAACCCCAAGGCAAGGGCAAAGCCAACAAAACCAACATGTCAAGACCCCAAAATGATAAATCCAATAAAATCAAAGGTCAAAGACACAAAGAAGAAAGGGGGTCCCCCAATTAGTAATGTAGTAAACTGACAAATACAACTCTGTGGTGGAGTTTCTAACCATGCCTCAAAAGCTAGGTGGAGAGCAGTAAGATTAATTTCATAGCTAATAAATGCAAAAAAAAAATTAAAAATTATTTAAAGTTGATTTCAAGAATTCAATATTCTAATGATTTGAACCATATGCAGATAAGAAATCATCAGACAAGGTTAGTTGAGATCTAGGTTTGCTTCGCAGAAATGTGTATATGTATGTGGAGTTTTGAACTATGGTAGCAAGGAAGATGTTGTAGATAATATGAAACAAATAACATCTAATTGAGTAGCTGTGAGCTACATATTTGTGCTTCGATTTGGATGTTTATAATTGTTTTTGGACAATTACCCTGAAGTCGCACTGACTGGTAAGTTGATTTGGTTTATACTATCTTTGTCCTTAACCTATACTGTAAAGAGTTTATGAGCTATTGTGATACTTAGTATTACTAGACTACATTCAGTATTCTCGTAATAATGACAGTCTAGCGCCTGCCCTTCTTATTAAGCATTCGGTATGGTTGTGGTATCAATCTCTTGTATGTTCTCATCGTATATTGTTTTATTACTTTCTAGTGTTCGCCTTCTTTTTAAGATATGAAATGTTCATCTTCTCTATCGAATCGGATTAAGCTTACCCTATAGATGCTTATGTTTATATTCAGCCTTTAAAAAAAATCAATGAAGAGTAAAAGATTGGAGCGATACTGTTAACCATGTTGAAGAGGCATGAAATAGTTTTGGTCTTTTACCATGGTTTCTCTTATATTCTAGGTCTTTTACCATGGTATCCTTTTACTAATTTGTAATCATTCCTTTCTCCCATTTGTGGGAAATAATCAATCTGATTTTATGTGTTTAACCTTGTTGACGGAGGAATTACTTGCTTTATTTAATTTGTAACGTTTTCTTGTTGTTTGGTGGGCAGCGAATCTGTAGAATAAGCATTTCTTTTTCCTTAAGAATCAATAACTAACTTGCTAAAATATAATCTTTCTATAAATTTGGGGTAGAGGGAATCGGCCTTCTTTAAGAAATGAATCCTTAATGCTTTTATATCTAAATATTGAGAACTAGATCTTGCGATACTTTGCTTCTAATCTTCAACAAAATAGCATTATAACATCATCCCACTCTATTTCTCCTTCTATCTCCTAAGAACAGCGGGGATCACTTGTGGCTAGGACAGCGGATGTTTGCAAGGACGATACCATGCTGCTAATATCTTTTTACTCCTGCATGCTTGAGCAGAATAAAATTGCACTATGTTTTCAAAAAAAAAAAATCATTTGTTTACATGGAATCATCCATAGAACACGCCTTAGGAGACCATAAGGTAAAAGTTGCTTAGAATTAGAAATCTAAAGGATCTTCATGGATACCATTAATTATATGTTTATTATTTAATCATTAGATACTGGATTAGATTAAAAATATTCTATTTGAAATTCTTTTATAGAGTTGTTGCTTTGCAATTTTAAAATTTTAGTTTTCGTGTCATTTGTAGTACAATTTAAAGTAATTGAATTTATATTTTTTTATTTTACTTAAGCGTAATGGATAAATCATTTAAACCCTCTATTAAATTTGTTTATTTATTCGTTCTTTTAGAGATGGCATTACAATTTGCAGTTCTACATTCCAAGGTTCATTCAAGGGTTTGGTAAGTTGTGACATAGAGTTGTTCATTCATCATTCCTTTCATGTTTCATTGTTTCATTTCAAGGTTTAATTACCAAAACAGGGTTTGACCACGTCAAACCCCCATTCACCATAAACAAAACATTTTTCCCTCTTGATTTGTGTTTGCAGATTTAGGTGGAAGATCTCTTGAAGAGCAAAATTGAAGAAATCAAAGTTGCAAAAGTTGTCAAAAAAGTTGTCATCTCACAAAAACTCCATTACAGAATTTATTTTCGGCTTTTTGAACCTGAAACCTGGGAAAATTGAGAGATTCAAATCTGTTGCAGAGGCTCCCAAAAGCTATAGAGAAACCCTAAACCAGGACCCATTCACTCCTGAGCACTTTTGGTGACTAGTAAACATCATCTTTCCTCTCTCAGATCTGCAGTTTGATTTTTGGTTCCATCAATATTGAGCTTAATCTATGAGATCCAAGTTGTAGATTGCATTTTGGGTTTGATTTGCTATTTTAATCTTTATCCCCAAAGTGTCATTTAATCAAGACCCCCGTCCTTGCAAAAAAAGGAAATCAGCAGATTCACACTTTGACCTGACTCACCTCAAGGTTGATAGTTCTTTCATTGTGTGGATCGCATTTCCTAATGAAATAGAGGAAGATAGGTCTATCATAACCCCATTTTCCATCCATTTCACATTTGATACACTCTATTTTTCTTTATTTCACTAATATGTGAGCTTCAATGCTTTCAAATTGAAAGAAAATAAAAATTTGAAAATAATATCAAATAGAAAAGAAAATATTGAAAAGTAGAGAAAATCAACTCATTACGTGATCCAAGCATCTCTATCGGGGCTATGGTTGTATGGCTAGTAGTAAAGCTATATTTGAGGGAATTATAGAGATAAGCTCATTGGAGCTATGGACACTTGATTGGCAACAAGGCAATGTCTAGGGAGGCTTAAAAGGATAAACCAATTCACATAGCTTAATACAAATAATTGTTATTATTTAACTAATTGTTATTATTTAACCCTTCCAAGGAAATGAATGAATCAATTGCACACACTTAAGATTCCCTAGATAAATCATATTATTCATTGTTGGATATAGTATCCTATGGTTGGCTTATAAACAAGTTTTGATTTATGAAAATTGGAAATCTTATGTTTAAATTACTCTTATCTTCAAAATTCTTTGAAATTTTGTTGGTTTTCTTTGGTCCTTAGTTGTTGTGCTCTTTCCCCAACATGCACCATTTAGATTTTAGAAAAATGAGGACCCCCCTTTTTAACTTAGATCTAGGCCTACCCTATAGTGTTTGCAAGTTCCTCAAAGTTCTAAAAAATCCTAAAACTTGCAACTCAAATAGCCAAAATCTCATCATGGCTAGAAAGAACTATGAAAATGAGCTCCATATTTTTTGGAAGTTTGTCAAAATGGGATGATGCATTGCATTGGGAAAATAAAGTAATCAAGCTAAAGGGGGATTGTGAAGAAAGGTTGGAGAAAAATGAGATAGAATTTCCCAAATTTGACCTAGATTAGTAGTATTGTTTGTTTATACTTGTAAGAATTGTGAATGTGATACCAATTGAGTCATGAATATTAAATCTATCATTAGTGGTGGAAACAATCACATATGAAAATTTCAATGACTCTTTTTTAGGAGGGGGCAATGATCACACTAATATGAGGTGCACATGTTTAATCCAAGTTCTATATCAGAGGCTATTATAATGGCATGCAAATCAAAGGAGAGCACTAGTCACCAAAAGACAATCATTCACAGGATTACTCCTTCACAATTATTTTCTCAACCTACTAAACAGACTCAACAAATTGAAGAGAAGAGAGCAAAAAGATTGTGTTTTAACTGTGATAGCAAGTATAGTCAAGAACATAAGTGTGCAGAAAAGAAATTGGTCAACAATGAATGTCAATAAAGAAAAAATGGATGGAAACTTGGTAGAGGATGTTGATGAGGCAATAGGAGAAATTGAAGAAGCATGACCAGCTATTTGTTGTCATGCATTTTCAGGCACCAGCACTCCACAAACATGGACCTAAAATAAAGGTGAAAATGACAATACTAATTGACCCAGTTAGTACTCATAGCATCAATAGTAAACTAGCTATAAATTTAAATTGTTTTGCCTATCCAACTTGAGAGTTTAAGTTCATTATTGTAGATGGGGGAATGGCCAATTGTTCTAAAAAATGTCCTAGCATTAAGCTCCCCATGTGAGAATATCTATTGGATAGTTCTATGTTTGAGATTCATATGGGTGGAGTTGATATTGTTTTAGGAGTTTAATGGCTAAATACCTTGGAAACGATTGAGATGATTTCCAAGATCTTTTCATGGATTTCTAGTTAGAGGCTAGGAAATTTAAGATGAATGGATTGCATCCATCACCATAATGGATGAGTTCCTATTAGATGTGGAAGATTCTAAAAAAGGTATAGATGGGTTTGTGGCTCAATTATTTTCTATAGATTCATAACCAACAAATGGATCTATACCACCAAACCTATAGGTTATTTGGGAGAAACATTCAATAATCTTTGGAGCTATGTCAAAAGGACTTCCTCCCAAAAGGGATCATGACCATGCCATTCAACTAGTGCCAAGGTGCCAACCACCTAATATTAATACTTATATGTACTCATATGTCTAAAAGAGTGGAATTGAAAAGATGGTATAAGGGATGTTAGATGTATTATTTGTCATAGTCAAAGTGTGTATTCCTCTCCAATGGTGATGGTATGTAAGAAGAATGACACTTGGCACATGTCAAAACTATTGAGAACTCAAAATATACACCATCAAAAATAAGTTTCATATTTTAGTTATTAATGATTTGTTATATGAGCTAAATGGAGCTATGTTTTTTTACAAAACTTGATCTTAGGTTAGGATATCACCAAATTATAATTAAAGAATAAGGTGTTCCCAAGACATCATTTAGGAGTCATAAGGGTTATTATGAGTTTTTGGCAATGTCATTTTTCTTATTAATGCTCCTTCTGCATTTGAAAATTTAATGAATCCCATCTTTAAGCCATCTTTGAGGATGTTTGGATGTTTGTATTAGTTTTCTTTGATGGTGTATTGATTGATAGCAAGACATGGAAGGACCATTTGCATCATGTTGATCAAGCATTACAAATTCTCCAACAAATAGATAGCTTTATGTTAAACCTTCTAAGTGTGCTATTGAACTCAATGAGGTGAAGTACTTGGGTCACATTGTGTCTATGAAGGAGTAAAAGTTGCTTTGAACAAAATTAAAGCTATGATGGATTGGACAACTCCTAAAACCATCGAGAACTTGAGGGGTTTCTCAAGACTCGCTACATAGTATGAAAGATTTGTAAAGAACAATGGTCGCATAGCAAGACCCATCACAACACTTTTGAAAAAGTATGTTTTCCCCTGTAATGAAGCCACTAATATAACATTTGAGAGATTGAAGGAGGCTATGTAACACTCCAGTTCTAGCTACTCCAAATTTCACCAAGAATTTTACTATGGAGTGATGCTTTGAGGAATAGTACAAAAGTAGTTCTGATGGAAGAAGAGAGGCCCATTGCTTTTGAAAGTCATTTATTGAAGGGTAAGAATCAACTCAAACCTATTTATGAAAAGTCAATGCTAATTATTCTTCATTCAACCAAACAATGGAGAAGCTATTTGATTGGTAGACACTACAAAGTAAAGAGAGATCATTATAACCTAAAATGTTTCTTGGAGTAGCATATAGCCTTTAAAGAACAACAAAAATGGACCACTAAGATGTTGGGATGACTTTGAAATCGTCTTTAAGGAAGTGAAGGAGAATGTAGTGGTTGTTGTACTATTCAAATAAGATGATAATGAGGCATTATTGTGTGCCATGTCAATATTATAGGTAGATTGGGTTGAAAGAGATTAGAGTATCAACAAGATATCTCTATATGAAATCTCATTCAACAATTACAAAATGATTTAAACAAGTTTGATAAGTTCTATTAAAAGGGAGATTTTTTATGGCATAAAAAGAGATTGTACCTTTGTAAAAAACTTATCCTCAAACCAAATATTCTAGAGGAGCCACATTGTTCTCTAATTGGTGATCATTTAGGTTTTTTGACAACATATCAACGAATCAAGCAAGATTTCTTTTTGGATGGGAAAAATGCCTGATATGCAAACAAAATAAAGAGAAAACAATTAAGACTCTAGGTCTTCTACAATCCTTATCTATTCTAATTGATAGGGGGTAAAAGGTATCCACAAATTTTATCACAAGTTAACTCAAGTTTAAAAATGTCACATAGTTGGTGTGGATCAACTCACTAAACCCACATTTTTGTACTTTGTCACACCCATTTCTAACAAGAACTGTAGCAACATCCCTTATGCATACCATTCAAAAGCTACATGGGAATCTAAAAAGCATAGTAAGTGATTGGGATTTACAAGTAATTTTTGGACTAACTAATCCTCCTGTTTGGGAACTCAAGTGCTCATAGCTCATCATATCATCCTCAATCATGTGGATGGCCTAAGGTGGTCAAGTGCTTGGAAGGCTATCTCTAATGTTTTATTTCAAATAAACAAGAGAGGTGGGTGCAATATTTACCACTAACAAAATAAGGATATAACACTTCATCCAAAATGTCTCCATTTTTTGCATTATATAGGTAGCATCCACCATCAATAACCTCTTCATTGTGAGCGCACCTAAAGGTTAGAGCAATGAAATAATACATTAAACACCAACAAGAGGTACTCTCTAGTTTCAAGGAGAACTTGGCAATGGTACAAAACATAATAAAGTAGTGAGTTTATCAACATCGTAGTGAAAGGGCTTTTGAAGTAGGAAATTAGGTCTTTGTGCGATTAGAATCATTCATATAAGCCTGCACCCAGATATTATGGCCCTTACAAGATTTTGTAGAGGATTGGCAATGTGGCATACAAATTGGAATTACATAAGTTAACAAAAATGCATTTAATCTTTTTTCTCATTCTTTAAGAAAGTTATCGAACAAAGTTTCAACATAAATAGAGTTACCAAAGCTTGATGGGGGAAAAATGATTCTAGAGCCTAAGGGAATCCTTCAAACACACATGAAAGACTACAAATGTGAGTGATCATTGAGTATTTGATCAAATGGGGGAATTCTCTAGTCAAAGATGCTATATGAAAAAATAAAGAAAGTGCAAAAACATTCACAACTGATCCACATTGAGAACACCTCTTCTCTAAAGAGAGAGGGCATGCTACACCCCTTAACCAATATATTGTATTGGGATATTTTAGAGAAAGGGCGTGCTACACCCCTTAACCCATATATTGTATTGGGATATATGTAGCTGACTTGTGGCTAGCATAATCTTTAATTAAGTTATATAATCGTATATATGTAATTTAGTTAGTCTAGATGGCATCTCAAGCATAAGTATGGTAAATATAAAAGGTTGTGAATTTTGTTCTTACTAAAGATTTTAGAGGTTTTCCCTTTCAAAATAGCCTATTATTCTTCAATATTATCACATATTTGCAGCATATTTCCTATGTTCTGCTCTTATATTAATCATTTCACTTCAAAGTTGATCCCGAAGACAACAGGTTTGCCACTTCAAAATAACTTATTGTTCTGAGTATTATCACATATTTGCAGCATATTTCCTATGTTCTGCTCTTATATTAATCATTTCACTTCAAAGTTGATCCCGAAGACAACAGGTTTGCCCCTTCGAAATAACTTATTGTTCTCGAGTATTATCACATATTTACAGCACATTTCCTATGTTCTGCCCTTATATAAATTATTTCACTTCAAAGTTTATCCCCAAGATTGTCTTCGACTTGGAAGGATTCATAGCTCTTTATCCACACCTCTTTTGTAATGTTGCCCTTTTGTCTAGTAAATGAGCTTTTTATTCTCAAAAAAGTACACAATTGAAGCCAGTACTCACACCAAAAGAGCCCCATGCACTCCTATTCCAAATTATCTGTGATGACGGAAATGGTGCAGATGATCTATTTGAAAGAGAAAAAAATGCTAGTGGTTGCAACCTCAATATTATGGGCCTTATTCTAAGCGTTTATATACTAATAGTTTCCCCTGGGAACACGGCAAGGACATCCAGAATATTATGCGAGAATGGATGTCCTAACTTGTAAGCTTTATAAACATTACAGAGATAATGAGTGAGACGCCACGTTAGGCAAATGAACCATTGAAAGGGGTTATAATAGAGTATATGGGCATCATGACGTGGCAATTTTATGAATAGATTAAGGAACGCTTTAACGTTAGAAATTGAAACCCTTGAAGAAGATCTCCTATACCAGCGCGGATTAAAACAATTTAGTGCTGAGCATCATGTTGGCCTTTCTATCACAACAAATTATGTATAAAAGGTTTATTCAACATCTCCCAGGTTACGTAATGCCCTGGTCATGCCATGTCAACAAGCTGAAGATTGTGAAGCATACAAGGCGGCCTCAGAGAATATAATTATTGGACAAAAGATTAGTTTTCAAAAAGAAATGGAACCATCTCTCGCTGCCCAGGACTTGATACCAAGGAGCGTGCTCCATGGACATGACTGTTCAATCATCAGCAGGAACGTCAGGACCAGAGAGGGGTATTTGCACCCAAATTGGCAATCATATTCGATTATAATATTATTACTTACCTGCTGTTCACCATGTTAAAATTATACGCATCTCTCCCTTAAGCGTTGGCTATTACTTTCTGGTTCAGAAGCCCAATATGTTCTAGCCTTAAAATTATGTGCACATTTAACTTCCACACAAATATATTATTTCCATGAAATGGGGCAGATTCGACTCCTACAACCTAAATGCTATTCATGAGACATAATGGACGTAGAAGTGAAGAACTGTTCTAATTTTTGTAAATGTTGGATCATACAATTCTGACTCTAGAATGGTTTTGTAAACGTTGGATCATACAATTATGTCTTTAAAATGGCTATAGGTGAATCAGGTATACATAATTAAGAACATACCAAGATTGCATTACTAGTCAGCTTGTAGCCAGCTATGCCATTGCCTCATAGGCCAAAAAACCAATTGCATCTCAGTTTGATGAGATTTCTATAAAAAGTGCTTCACTATCATAAATTTCCCTTTGTACACAGGAGTTCAGGTACTTATTCTAATAACAAGCTGTAGTGTAAGCACAAATTTGCTTATGTGACTTCAAGTGTATGTAAAAACAATTGAAGGGATTAACTAGACATTGATGGTCAACAAAATATCAAACTATGAACCTTTTTCCTCATATTCGTCCAAGAAACAATTACCCATCTGAATCTGATATCGGATAATGCCTGTAGATGCAATCTGACATGAATACGTTTCCTTCTTGAGTCTGCAATCCACGAGCTGCCTTCAATACACTTCAATAGGTGTGATTATACCTTTTGTGGCATCAAACCGAAAGCTGTACACAATCAGGCAGCTACTGAATAGATCTTATCTTAAAGGATGAGTAGATTTGATCTAGCTGTAATTATAGGTTTTCTTTACTCACTTAGGTGACATTCTACCCATGAAATTTGCAACTAGATTGCATTTACAACACAGAAGCAGTCCTTACATTTGAACACATGCAGATGTGATATCTAGGAGAAGTTCATGAAGCCACCCATCTCAATATTCCCAAGTTCTTTAGCTCCAAGTTTTCAGGAAACAGTCTAAAGGATCCTCTTTTAAAGATAGACAAACAATAACTCCTCCAAAGAATTAATAATGTAACCAGGCAGGATGGATTTTCGCACATCATCTGAAACTCAAAAAGTATCATCTTGTAGGGACAAGAGAACTCATCCAATAAATAATAAATTAATGGAATAGCTAAAAGGAACTGATATCACCATCCAAAGGCTGCCGCAAGCATTCTTGGGGGTTGGCATAAAAATAATCCTCTTCCTTGGGTCTATCAGGAATAATTATTCTTTTTGTTGGCTTACCCATCCGCTCAGAATGTACATCCTTAACTGCAAGGGAGAATTCATCCCAGTTTAAGGAACCATTGCTATATTGGTCTAGAAGTCCAACTAGGCGCTTCCGATCCAACAAGATTGTTTTACGAAATCCTAAGAATCTGCAGTACACATTGCAACATGCATAAGAATCAAGTCCATGGTGAAGATTAATTAAATATATTACACAACCATTTGCAAACTAACAATGTAAATTTAATTTAAACAGTGATGAAGTGGTCTTTGAAAAGCACAGCAAAATTTCTCCATCATCAGTAAGTTATCAAACTAAACCACAGTGGCTTCTTGTATAGACAGAATGGTAAGGAAACTAGCATTACCTGCGGTGCCCTTCAACAACTTTTGCCATATTCCCATCATAAGTTGGAACAAACACATCACTCTCCAAAGAGACTAAGTAATCCAGAGCGGCCATTTGAGATGAATGATTTTGGAAAGGCCTCAAATCCTCAGGGTTGAGAAGCATTTCCTTTCTAACCTGTCAAACATTTATCATTAAGATAAGCGCTAGAAAAGGGAAACAACTTTAAACACCATACAAGGCAAGTAACCCTTTCAATTATGCTACATACCATATTAGGATAAGCTTCAGACAGGGCAGTCATTCTCCTCTCTCCTCCATAAATTTCACCAGCTGCGATATAAATTTGGATGTTTTTATTGATATCAAGTGCTTGCAAAATCAATGCCATCTCTTCAGGCGTTAATGGACATAACCCATCCAGTCGTTTTAGATCAGAATTTATGACTTTTTCCTTCCACCATGGATATGCATACCTGACAAAAGAAAATGCCAGATCATGACAGTCAAGACCAACCTTGCAAATATTGTCATAAGTAAACTACATTGCAGATTGTGACAGGCAAAACCAACCCTGGAAATAACTTGATAAGGAAATAATCTTTCAATCATTGTACACAATTGGTCACCTCATTCTGGTAAGTTCCTCGGCCTCTTCATCACTACATCCATGAGTACAGCCAGAGAAAGCCAGCATATCCATTTCATAACGAAGATGTAAAACCAGGAATGGGCCATTTTTACGCAACATTTGCAAGAGTCTTCGACCTAATTCTTCAATCTGTGAAGTAAAGCAGAGTGCATTGTAATTTACGCGGCAACGTAGCTTTTGAATCTCTAATGGCAAGCCATTGTTAGCTAGCCGTGCATCTGTCTTGTTCAAATGCAGAACTTTGTACTTCTGTATCAGTGGAAGAATCTGCAGAGCAGAAAATTATAATAGATATCATTAGAGTTTCATTTCAGAAGGTAATCGTGCAAGCAATGAATTGTTAAAAGTGGCCTATGATGCAGCAGGGGAAACCCTACTTTACCTGATGATGGTAGTATGATATGTTTGACCAGCTAACAGGAGGCATGGACACAACTACGCGTTGTTGCATTCTTATCTTCAACCTTGGAGGTAGCTCTTTGATGATTCGAACTTCATCTCTCAGAGATGTAATGAAATGATCCACATCAAATATGTCTTTGAACTCACTGCCCAAATGAAAATTCAATTTTCAATTAACCATGAACAGATTCTTCCAGAGTATACAATTCCCCATAGCTTAAAATTACAACATACAATAACCCAAGCTTGTTTATTCACAAAAAATGAGACACAAACATGAAACATGACTGTACAGTGATGAATTTGCATTATAACAAGTTAAATGCTTGCCTTGGGTCTGCCCAGAAGGACGTTTTGTCCAACTCTGGCACAATAAGAGTCACATTAAGATACCTTGCAATAGCTACCATGTCACATATCTGTCATGAAACAGTAAACAATAATGATCATTAATTATACATATACAAAACTAAATTTTCAACAGTTATTTCAAGTATTGTGGTGGCTCCCATACCGCTGATCGCATCTGATTAAGGCCTCCATTGCAAGACACCAAAAGGTAACCATTGTTTTTATAATACCCTGTGGTAGCCAATGATCACCCCAAACAGTTTTAGTCCAAAACCAACACAGCATTCTAAAAATTAAGCAGTAAAAATCTAAATGTTTGTGAATTTAATCAACTCAAAAAGGACTGGCCAAAGCTTTTAAGCAAGAGAAAGTAAGATTGAAAAGGTCATTATTGCAAAATGATATGAGCAATCAGGTAGACTTGCCTCCCAAGAAAATAGCTAGTTCGTTTTCTATAACTAATGTCAACATAGTTAATCTGCAAATGTAATAACTTTATATGTAAATGTAAACCGGTGGTCCTCACAATCTCACAGGGCCTATTGTGGCCAATTTCATGTTCCTTTGTTTCATTCCATTCCAATGAACTTACAAAGGAGCGCTAAAGCAATATTCATCCAGAAGGCTAAGAGTAGAAAGCAAAACCATCTGTATGAGTTAAACTGATACATAATGTAATTCAGAAAAGCTAGACTGGAAAGATGTGAATGGTTTTGATTCTAATTAGGTGATCCATTGTGGCAGAAAAAACTGCGTACTACATATACTTAAATGCACTCTCTCCAACAAAAATTACAGTGAGTAAACTGAATGCAGCCAGAAAAAAATTACGAGCAAATTGAATGTAGTCAGAAAGAAGACATGTGAGAAACAAAGCACACTAAACAGGGGCAGTTTCAATTAAGAGCATCATCATCCAGTGAATTAAATAACATTTGAAGAGAAGATGCAAGATGAACATTGATTTCAGATCCAAGAGTTCCTGCAGCTATCGAAGCTTTTGTCCAATATTTATATCTTAGCATGCTTTATCCAGTAGAAGCTACCTATGTTTTTGTCCAACATTTATGGCTTCAATAGCTTTTACAAAGTTTACCAAGTAGAAGACATTGCAGTTTTTGGCCGCCATTAGTAGCATCAATACTCTCATTGAACATTGTATATAGCAAAGCTTTGATAGTACAAATATTAATGTTTGAAAAGTAGGCGGCGTTTGCGACACATTAAAGACGAGTTCGATCCAAATGCAGCGATGCAAGCATTCGCGTATAGATCCAACACCATCAAACCAAAAACAAAGCCTCCAAGGCACGAAAACAAATAATCCTAAAACAATTTTTGTTGTCTTATCCATTACGAGAACAATACACATAAGTTAAGACTTGAAAGCAGAATACAGAATGCCACTCAGAATGCAAAGAAAATGCAGCAAGCAAAGCTTACTTTTTGGGGGCAGGGCGATCTTCTCCATGGCGGGCATTTGCGAGGACAAAGAGATGTGAGAAGGGTCATCCATTGGTGGATCGGAATGAGTAAAACAAGACGGCAGTCCCTTAAACACACGCGACCCCCATAATTCCCCCAACGCTGTCAGCTGAATAATGCATGTCCACACCAAAACTGTGGACGTCGCACGAATAATCCACACCTGCGTACGAGAACGCGGCGGAACCACCAGATGCCTAAATTTCTCGGCCTTAGTGTGCCCCGCCACAAAGCATTTCAATCCCATTAAATGCCCTGCGTTTCCCTTGCTGTTCTTCTCTCCCTTGCACATCGTTAAGCTCTTTCCCCACAAACCCTCTCTTTAAATACAGTTCCTCCTATTCACAGCTCGAACCCTGGTTCCGCCGGTGACTTATTCCCAGCTTTATTGAAAAACCAAAGAAAAACAAAGCAAAACCCAACACTGCTTGACCTATGCTTTTAATGTTAAATAACGTGAAGCTCAATTCTCAGCTGGATATCTGGTTTCAAAATGTGAATCTGGCCTGAAGAAAGATCAAAAACCATTAATGAAAAGGTTCTTGCAGATTCTTATTTCTGAACACCAGGTATAAATTTTTTATTTTGCCAGGTCTGCATGATTTAGCCATAATGCAAAAAATGTCAACCATCACCATGGGAGCATTAATAATGGCACTCCACTTTTTCATTATTAATGCCCTCAAACTTTCAATGCAATGCAGCCCATTACGGAAGCGTCTCAGCACATTCACAAGTTCAGGGTTCGAATCCTTTAAACCCTTCCGGCCCCGCAGCAACGCCCCTTATTTATTTCTTTCCCCACATTTTCTCCACCAATACCCAACCTATCGTTTTTATTTTGCCGCTGTGCCAAGTGTCTAGATCGCGCGCAGACGGTGGAGATTTTGCAGGCGGTAATAACTAAATTAAAAGCAGGATTAAACTGTACAAATCTACCAGTACCGCCGACGGCAGCAATAACTTCCCGGCGAACATCCCAGACTCTGCATACCTTCCCTTAAACAGACTGTATTTCTTCAGTTTTTGTTTTTTTTAACTGCACAAAGAAAAAGATTTGCCACGTCCGCTCGCCAGG
>VDFB02014850.1:0-28707 GCA_007258455.2 Sequoia sempervirens | reverse complement strand
GTTTGAAATACAAAAAGGTTCTATTGGAAAATTATCATGAGTCAAGATGGTGTTCTTTCAGGATTGAAGAATCCCGCGTGTAGCCAATAGAAGAAGCAGCTACATCCTGGATCGTATCAATTCGTTTTCGCCAAACAAGCTTAAGAGGATCTTGAGGTCTACGCCCAGTTCATCCAAGGATTTTGTGGAGTTAGAGCTACCCATGAGATCAAGGAAGAAGAAAGAAAGTCATTCAAGTAAGGAGGCTAAGTCAAGTGAAGAATTTTTATCAAACGAAGAAGTTCAGTCAAGCGAAGAAAGCGGAGAAGAAATCTCAATCTTATTTAGAACTCCACCTAGTGCTTCGAGGTTTGCTCAGCCGAAACAAGTTCAAGCTATTGTACAACAGCCAGCCCAGGTTATTGTTTATCAAAGGCGACAACCAGTTCAAGCAATGGCTCAACCAAGAGGTCAACCAGGAGGTCAACCAGCTCCAAACGGTGCTACATGGTTGGTTACCAACCCATCTCCCCTTGAGTTTACTGATTACCATGACATGCCAAAGAATCTAGAGCACTTTTGCACTAAGTATCAAGTCGATGATCCAAATCGTTCTGCTGAGGATCATATCAAAATGTTTGAGGATCATTTACGGAATAGGCAGATTGGGTATGCAGGCGTGGCTTGCCGCCTATTTCCATATTCTTTGGGAGAAGAGGCTCACTTCTAGTTCATTCACCTACTAGTGGGGTCTATAAGAACATGGGAGCAGATGAAGGAAGCCTTCATCGGAAAGTTTGGTATACCAATCACCCCTGTAGAGCTTTATCGTCAATTTGCAGAAGTAAGAAGACAGGACCAAGAGCCCATCCATGCATTCAACAATAGATTCCAAAAGGCCCTCACAAGGTTACACGCCCCTTATGTTGTTCCTGATGCTCGAGAAAGCTACTATTCGGCACTTGATCCTTTGACTGCAATGTTCGTGAGATCTCACCCCACTCCGGGGGACATGAATCAAGCTTACGCTAAAGCTATTGAAGTAAGTCAAGGTTTAGGACAAAATACAAATGGACCCTCACTATATGCTGGCCTAGTCGCGCTAAACAATCAAGTGCCAGCGATTGCCTCAACCTGGAATCAACAAGTTCCGGTGCTGAATGCAATTCCACAGCCAGCTTATCAAGTACAGGCACCATCTAATCAATTAGTTCTCCACCCTGGGATACCTTTGTCCCAGACTCCAACAACACAGCCAGTCTATCTCCAGAATACAGTACCAGTAACAAGGACTCAAGAGGAGAAAGATGAAATAAAGGACTTAATAGAACAAGTAAAGAGGCTGTCAACTGAGGTGACTTACCTCAAAAGTCAAAGTAACCAGACGCAAACTGTACAACGAAATTATCAAGCACACCAAGGTGCTAACAGAGGATATCAAAATAATCCTCCAAGTCATCAGGATACCCATCAAGGATACAGTCATGAAAACAATCATGGGTATAGAAATAACAATCAAGGATTTCAAAAGAGGTCTTGGAATACAGGGCCCAACAATGGAGGTGTCCCGTCGCCATTGGACAATCCGCCACCTCCTGAAAACCGTCCTGCAGATAGAATTTATATGGCCGAAACTACCTCATCAGGATGGTGTAGGTTACATAACACGAACTAGCACTCTGAACTTCAATGTTACGAATTCCAAGTCGTGGCTGGTATTCTCAAGAGTGAAGCAGGTAATACAGGGGCCACAGAAAACCCTCCAGTTACGGGATATGAGTTAGTCCCAGCGCCCCGATATGATCAGGCATTGATAATAGAAGATTGCAATCTCTCGCCTGAATTCCAGAGTTACACGCCCCCACTAGTTAATCACCAATTTCCATTAGCTTCAGCAAACAGTCCCGTGGGGATGCCAGAGTTTCAAATACCATCAAAAGTTCACGCCACGTATGCATCACCAGAGGAGCCTCTTCATAGAGATGGTTATGTTTTTCTGCCTCTCAACAATAGCGTCTTGGTAGAAGGAAGAAGGGAGGTACAAGCTTTTCAAACTACTAGAGGTGAAGCTACTAAAGTATATCAAAGGAATTACCACCAACAACGTGAACCTCTGACATCATCGGTACCTCCAAATAATTTCACAACTCCGTCGCATCCCGACGCAAGCAATAACCCAGGTTTACCTAGAGATTCTCCATAGTATAGACGGCAGAATGCAACGCAAGGTGGAGGAGGACAACAAGCTATTCAGCAGCCAGTTCATCAAGTTGGGCAAAGACAAAAGGAGAGTCTTCCTAGAGAGGATGTGAAAAGACTTGGCTCTTATGTACTAGAAGAATTCAAAAGGATGAAAGTTACTCTCCCCCTGCATGAGCTAATGAAGATTTCAGAAGTAAGGGAGACCATTCTGGGAAGTTTATATGAAACGCCCGTTGTAAAGAATTGTCATGTCTCCGAAATTGTAACATTTAGAAGCATTTAACCATTTAATATTATGTAATTATAATGGTCTATGACGAGATTACATTGTAAACATCATGATATAATAAATATCAAAGTATATAAAATAAATATAAAATATTAAGATATAAATGTAAATATTAACATTTTATTATGATATAATAAATGTTTTAATAAATATATTAAATTAATGTAAAGCACAGATATAAAATAATTATCAAATATAAATATCGTGATTAAGATAATATTATAATTGCTGAATATAAACAAATAACCGAAAATTGCAAATTATCGCGCCTATGAGAAAACGCGTCACTCGGCTATGAGAGATGACGTCTCACCCAGGAGACATGGCGTTTCACCCAGCAGTTGTATATTTAAATGACGTCTTTGGTGGAAGCAAGGGCATCAATTTATATTGGAAAAAGCCTTTATCGAATATTTAACTCTTCCTTAAAAAAGATTGACGGAAAACACATTCAAAACACGGCCTTGACATCCTTGCGCGGTAAGCAAGTTATTGCCAGACGAGAAAGGAATAAACGGAATTATATACAGACAGACTCCAGTTTGCTGGCACCAACCCTAAACCATGAATCTTTGATACGTGGAAAAAGACATCGAATGGGAGGATTAAAGAACATATGCCAATACCATCGTGGCCGGTGAGGGAAGAGATACGGTGGGAAAAGGCAGAACAATAACTACTTCTGCAGGCCGAGCAAGGTATGGTAATTATATGTTTAATATTTATACAACATATTGATTAGTATTTGTCATATATGTTTGATATATATATATATATATATATATATATAAAATATAAATGTGTTATACATACATAATTCATAGGCTAATAAATATGTTGGATAATTGGTGAGTATTACAAAATACGAGTTCTTAATTACTTGGAATAGAATAGCAAAGGTGGGAATAAAGGTATTGATTAGCGAATATATTATTTTGAAATTCTTTAATATATTAGCATTTATGAATATATTTAAATATATAATGATAAATGTATGTACAATAGATATGGAAATTGTGATTCACATATACATCATGGGTGATTGATGTATCTAATGTAAATTTATAAATGGGTATTATTTACGATCATCCAATAATGATGCTTGTAGCAATTATTGAGCCTTAAAACGGCTCTACTCGTTCGCTACAATGATAAATGGTATAACCGAATTCCATCTATAAATCTTGAAAGATGAAGTATCTAATGTATGAAGGAAATATATTATAGAAAAATCATTCATAATGAGTAATAGGGATGTTTAATGTCTAATTTATTGATCTCTAAACGTTCTAATATCTTTTTGAGAAATACTTTGTATGCAAGATTCGGGTTTAAGTGTTTCCGTCAGAAAGGGGACATTACAAGTGGTATCAGAGCAACTTTCCTGCCACCCTGTGAAAATAGCGTTTGCAAATTTACCAAAGGAAAAGGTATACTCTATGAACATATAGAAACACATTCCAATTTATGCAAATCAGGTATGACCAGTAACCGCTAAATGTAATCACTTCTTGTTGATATTCGTTATTTTTATCATAGCTACCATATGTAAGTGTAAAACAAGTATCAAGATATATATATGTATAAATAGATGTGTTATGTTGAATTGGACAACTAATGAGATTAGGATGATCTATTCCATCATAAGAATTGTGTGTGGTAACCCCATGAAACAACCATGGAAGGCAAGAGGAATCCGCAGGTAAGTATAAAAGAAAATATATCATGAATTTAGATATTAATCTTTAGTAAATATATCTTGAAATTAAATGATAATGCGGTAGAATAAGAATTTATATATAATGATATTTATTCTAGTTGATGTCACTCATTTCTATTGATGTCATTTTGGAATAATATAGTTATACGTGCTACTATTTATTCTTAATATCTTATAGAATTACTGATATGTTTTGAATATCTAACTAGATTATTGTGATATATTCCTTTCATAATGTCTCTCACATGAAGTGTAGTTCATATTTTCATCAAAGTTTTGTATCATCAATCAAACATGTAGAAAGTTAAGGGAGGGAACCTATAGGTTGAGCAGATACTAGTTCTCCTCTAGGTATGCCACTCCCCGGATCGGATGACCAAAGTCATGCCATCGGGAGCCAAGGGGGTGATATCCGCTCTTGGGCTTAGAGTGAGTATCTACGGGCCTCCTATGGATTCCTCTCCTCTAAACTATCACATGTTTAAATTGAGGGATTCTCCAACATAGTTGGGAGATGATGAGGATGGATAAGGAAAGAAGATACAAGCGTATCCCCTAAGTACACCACTCCTCAGATAGGATGACTGAGTATCATGCCATCAGGAGCTAGGAGGGATGGTATATCCGCTCCTGGGCTTAGGCAAGATTGCTTCGGGCGGGCTTATCCTTCTCATCCAACCCTTACTATGATAGAGTCCTAAATTTTGTGTAATTTGACTTATTTGTGTAATGGATAAATCAGATTTTCATTTTTATGTGTTGATGGTGAATAATAATTCTTATATGTTTTATATGTCTATATGTACATGATATGGTTGGTCTTATATAATTGTATTGGTGCTTGAATGTATACTCTATATTTGAGTGCTCTAAGGGGCCTCCTATGGGAATCCTTCCTCCAAACTATTGCATGGACTGCGTGTCTGCCCCTTACCAAATTATCATTCTTTTTCAATCAAATCATTAGGGAGGGGAGTTGGAAGCACATGAAGGAGAGCAGAGACTAGGGTCCCTTCGAGGTAGGCCACCCTCCTTGGATGACTGCGGTCTGCCATTGAGGGCCGAGGGGGTCATTTCCACGGGCGTTGGTTGGCCGCTCTCGGGCTGAGAAGGTAATCACTAAGGGCATCCTTGTGTGTGACCTCTCTTGCCTCGCCTTTGATGTTGATGAACAAGGGATGATAACTTGGGTGTTTTAATATGTATTTAGTTGCTCAGAAATTTACAAATTGAATGCTTCGTAACATATGTTCATGTGAATGCTTGTGCATTACGTGTATTCGCATGTCTGCTTCATGTTTATGTGTATACTCGATGACCTTGGGAAGGAGGACGGGTCCACGGTGTAGTATGGGATACACCAAATCCACCTTCTCGATTGTCTAAGAGCATACTCCATTCAAGTGTATTTGCAATTGATTGTATACTCTATAACTTTGCATTGATATTTGTGTGCATAATCTATGACTTGTATTTGAATTCGAAATGTATTTGTATTCAAGTGTAATACCCTCTGACTTTGTACTCGTATACTCTGTGACTTTGAATTCAAGTGTGTCCATGATGATGTATTTGGGTGTATATGACATGGTATTTGATGTGACTTGCATTCAAGTGTATACTTTACATATATTCATACATAT
This sequence comes from Sequoia sempervirens, assembly GCA_007258455.2. Classification (NCBI taxonomy): domain Eukaryota; kingdom Viridiplantae; phylum Streptophyta; class Pinopsida; order Cupressales; family Cupressaceae; genus Sequoia; species Sequoia sempervirens. Next base: position 22,874 of record VDFB02014850.1, on the reverse strand, counting down.
GCCTTGTGACTTCATGCACTCATGTTTTACCAAATTTATGGTGTTTTTGTTAGCATCTTACTTGTTCACTTCATGACTAATGTACTCTTATACATGACTACTCCATTCTTAAGTGTATGCTTGTGTTTGTGTAATTCATGCCTTATAAGTGTTTGTTTGTATTTGTTGAGTGTATCTACGAGCATTCTTATACCTGTGTTTTATATGTAGGATCATTTTGTGCTTTACGTATATTTAAATGGATGCTTTATATTGTGTATTTTCCATTTATTGAATGCATGATATGCTTATATTCCATGCCTAGAAATAAATTTGAGTGTACTTGAATGCTCTACATATTTGTATCTTAATTAATGACTAAATGCTTCTCGCTCCATGTGTGTGATTCCTCTATGTATGCTTCCTGTTAGAGTGTATCTACATTGCTTCCTACCTTATAAATTGGATACCTTGTATGGGTTTATGTGCTCTACGTATGTACTACAAGCTCTTATTCAAATGTGTAGTTTGTGGCTCATGTGTACTCAGGTGTATACTTTATGGCTTATGTACATTCAAGTACATGATTTACATACCTTGTGTGTAATTTATTGCTCGATACTTCTGTGTGCATTTGTCTTACATTGTGTGTGTCTTACTCCATGTATTTCTAAGTGTATTACGTGTATTTGTATGCTTCGTGTGTAATCTATACATGTATTCATATTGCTCCACACTTGTATCTTGTTTGCATTTATAACTAATATATATTCAACATGAATGCTTGTGGATAACTCCCTATAGTGTCCTTCATGATTAGTGTGTTTTCAGCATGTCTACTCTATTCTCATGCATACTTGCAAAATTGGCAAGCATACCTTATGCTCTATATATACAAGTGTACACTTCATGAACACTTCATGCCTTATGTATTCAGATCTGTATTCCATGTTGCTGTGTGCTCCATGCTTACTGCTTAAGTGTATTCAAATATATGATACATATGTATGAGTGTGACTCATGTCCAACGTGCTTGTTTTAGACCTAATATGCTTACTGCATGTGTATAATTTTGTTATGTATTAATAAGTACTCTTGATTGAACATGTATACTTCTTGAAGTGTATTTACAGTGTATTAACATACCTTACTTGTATGTATCATATTTTGTGAGTGATTATGTGTTTGCTATATTCTTGATGTACCTTCCTTGTGACTATTTTGTGTATGATAAGTGTATGATCATATTCATGGGTGCACTCTATGTGTATTCATATGTCTATGTCTTGCCATGCATATATGCTCTATGCTTTACATATGTCTATATCTTATGCGTGCATGAAACTAAGCTACATAGTTGCAAGTCTTTTCATATCCTTGCTCATTATGATTCATATGTTGTCCAAAATGTTTATGCTTGGCATACGTATAATCCATGCTTTATATGTACTCGTGTGTGTGAATCATGTCTTATCTTATGCTTTGTGTGTTTATAATTACCTATACTTAAAGATGTTATTTAGTCATGATTGCTCGAGGGCAAGCAATCTTGGGCGGGGAGGACTGTCATGTCTCCGAAATTGTGACATTTAGAAGCATTTAACCATTTAATATTATGTAATTATAATGGTCTATGACGAGATTACATCGTAAACATCATCATATAATAAATATCAAAGTATATAAAATAAATATAAAATATTAAGATATAAATGTAAATATTAACATTTTATTATGATATAATAAATGTTTTAATAAATATATTAAATTAATGTAAAACACGGATATAAAATAATTATCAAATATAAATATCGTGATTAAGATAATATTATAATTGCTGAATATAAACAAATAACCGAAAATTGCAAATTATCGCGCCTGTGAGAAAACGCGTCACTCGGCTATGTGTACTGTCCCCAATTTTGCGAGCATCAGAGTTCAGTGGATTTAGCCTATTATGCGACCCTCGTAGGCTGATAGGATGGATAGAGGGTCTTGATGGAGCTTGGCAGCAGGTTGTCCCAGTTGATTATGTCGATTGGCTAAGGTTTGGGCTCGTTAGGACACTATTTGCACCGGATTGCTATTTTTAGCGAGTTATTGGCGGTCAGTATTAGGGACCCTTGCTATTTTAGCGGTATGGATGGATTATGTTGAGAATCCTTCATTGTTAAATCGGCTTAAGACGGCTCGAGCATGTGGTTAATAATGAAGGGAGATATTAATATTTAATTGGTTAATTAAATATTAATTACTGGAGCTTTTATAATGTAAAGTTATAATATTTTATTATAACTTAAGTGATTTTTGCTAAAGGGGTCACCCATCATTGAAGGGGCCACTTTTAATTATATTTTATAATTAAAAGTGCTTTCGAAAACTATTGAAAAATTAAAAAGAAAAGTTTGAATTTATTTAAATAAAACCTAATTGAGAAAATTCGAACTCTTGAGGAGATATAAGGGTTTCATTGGGATTTGAGCTGATTATGTTATGAAATTGATTTTTGATCAAGTCTTCTTCCGGAGAACAAAGCCGAGGGTTTCAGTTGTCTACAGACATTGGAGAACGAGCCATCTTCAGTGTTGCAGTTCAGAGGCTGTGAAATATCAGCTGATCTATTGCATTCAGAGGGATATCTTCATTTAGAAGTTATCACAGAACGTTCACAGAGTTTTCTTTCAGCTTGCTGCAATAATCAGGTTTTCATCAAAATACTATTGCTTTTTAGTTGCATGTTATCGGATCTTATTTGTAATCATTATAGAAGGTTAAATAATAGTCTGGCATCAGTATTTGAAATCGATTATGTTGTTTCCAGAGCTGTATTATTTTATTTAAATTTATATGCAATTTCTTTCAAAATCGCACTTCAATGGTTTATTCAATAAAAACGTTCAAAAATTAGCAGAACAGATAGTTTCAGAAAAACAAGGAGAACAGGGGTTTCTATAGTGGTATCAGAGCCTGAATCCTGCCATCCTGTGTTGGTCTTCAAAAGGAAAATTTCAGACTTCTAGGGTTTGAAATTCTGTTGGAGAATATTTTAAGTTGACAGGCTTTTAGAAATCAGAGCAAGTTTTATGAAGAATTATCGAGGGCTTTAAATTTCAGCTTGTTGAGGTTCGTTGAAATTCTGAAGATTGGGGTAAATTCATTGTTTGAATATTTGCTGGATTGGAATTACTGGCAGAAAGGATGAAATAGGGATAAGACGAATGTAGAAAAAAAAAAAAATCGTTTCCTTGCTCAGTTCGATTCTCTTGTTGTAAGTCGTTTCCCTAAGAAGGACGATTTTGAAAAGGTTAAGCTCCGCAGGAAAAGACAATCTGGATGTGTCAAGCAGAGAAGGCACGAATAGCATTTAATAAGTTTATTTGGAGAAATCCAAATAAGACGAATTTGAATTAGAGAAACTGTCAGAAATCTACGGGAGGTGCGTGCCATCAAGGTGGAGAATATACACAGTCTTTGAAATTGCTGCCACATATATTGGAGACGTGTTTCTTTTTTTTTAAAAAGAAAGTTCATCAGATGTGATACGGGAAATGTTTTAGCTTGCTAGAGAATAAATCCACTGCTAAAACAGAGTATTGCCCCTCGCATAAGACAAATCATTTCTCATTTTAAGGAAAAATTCGAGATAAATAAAAAGGCCCGAAAGTATTGCCTTTGATAATAATGTGGAGACAATCGTATAAAGCAAAGACGCGCTTCTAAAACAATTGTCAGGAGGCGCTTAAACAAGACGAAATATGAGCGCCTGGGAGACACGTGATTAAAGCTTGCTCATTCGGGAAATATGAGGACGGAAAATTGAGAGGTTGTGTTTCAGCTGTGTGGTCGTGGGTATCAGGACAGTCTAGCCGCAGCCTCCAGAAGCCTTGTGAGGAAGACTTTGCATTTGACGGCAGTGGAGTTAAGTGACCACACGATTTATGGGAAGTATAGCTCCCTACACCAGAGACCTGGACGCCATAGACAAATTAGTGGTTTGATATTATTACAGACAAGAATAGCGATATTGAAGAAATCGCATTACTCAGGAGTTATTCTATGTTGAATATTCAAAGAGAGAAGTCGCACCAAAAAAAGAGACGTCAACTGGAAAAAGATGTTTTGAGAAAGACAATTCTGAATATTTAATCATTGAAGTTTTTGGTTGACTGCCGACCCCTACAACAAAGACTCAATGTGTAAGAATCGCAGTTAAGGATAAAGAAGAAATTCAGAAAAAAAGACAAACAAGATCGCCAGGTCAGTATATGAGATAAAGTTGCAAAGACAAGGCACCTACAGCATAGGAGGAAGAAGACGACTTGCCAAGGACGAGTTTAGGCTCCAAACGAACTGCTCTGCATTGTCCAGCTATAATGAGTAGATCTGAGTTTGGCATTGTAAGGCAAGAATTATGCATATAGTGTGTCCCTTACTGTTTGAGAAATCAGAGATATACATTGTATTTACAAACATTTGTCACTTTACTAGCATCAGTCATCATACAACTGGAAATTTTGTTTGCATAAAGTGCTGAAAATCTAAGTTTGGTTAGTTGCAACCAAAAAGGGAAAAATTTTAGTCCAGTAGATATAAATTAGTACAGTGTAATAGAACTGAATCAATTCAGGTCAGATCAATCTTGAAATTAGTTTGACAAGTGAAACTGTCAAACTAGAAAGAGAAAATTGAGAAAATTTTGTCTACAAGACCGGAGGACATTACATCAGTTGGATTGGGTTTTCAGTTTGGCAGCGAAAATGGGTGTCATGAAAACATTGTCCAGCAATAAACAGGTATTCAAAGAACTTGAACAATCCCAATACAAGCTCAATCGTGAGTTGTTGCGTGTAGAACAGGCGCTTTCAGAGCTTGGACGGTCTAAAGGATCCAATTCACTTCCTATCCTCAAAGGTCTGACAGCGCAAAACAAAATGAAGTTGTGTTCCTATTGCAAAAATCCGTACGACTTAAACCATGATTGCCCTTTGAGACCTAAGGGAAAAGCGCATAGAATAATGTGGGCTCCCTATGAGGATTCAGAACCTTAAAAAACCAACCAGCAAAGTAATCGTGAAGAATCTAAATCTGAACATGATGTCTTTTCAAGTGAGGTGTCAAGAAGCCTCTATAATGAGTTTTCAGCAGTTGGTGACCAGTATACAACTGATCCTAGGGAAGCTACACCTAACAGTCCTGATTTTCATGACAACGATGATGAAACTTTGCATGAGTATGAGACAGCAGTGTTTTCACATGTGCAAAATGATCCTATTGAATGGTCACATGAAAGTACTCCGGAATTGGGTACTAATGATGCATTGTATGTAGAGGATTCATGTCAGGGTGAATCTGATTTTTCAGATCAGAATTTAGAAAATAAGTTAGAATGTTCACATGTTGACATGGAATCCCAAGATTGTGAGTTGGAAGGTGATACAGTTACATCGGGAGTGGAAGTGTGTGAAGATACTGTTATATCAGCAGCTTCTACTTTATCAGTTGAGCCATCCTTTGAGGTACACAGCAGCAGTACCTTAGATGTTGAGGTGTGCATGGATGAAAGCACACATGATGCTGCTTATCATTTAGTGAGTGACGACGAATCAGCCTCATATCATAGTGCATATTGTGAACCGGAAAACTTGTATGGGGGTCATAAGCTACAGAGTCATCATTTGGTTGGGCAACTAAAGGTGAATGACAATATGATTGCCACAACCATTGAGCATTTTGATGTTGCTCGTCAGATGTTAGCTACGTATGGTTGGAGTACTCCTTTGACAGATGAGCACGGTGATAGTGGTTTTTCCCTTGCAGAGATACATGCACTTCGAGAAGCAATTGGGGTGATGAAACAAAATTACCTAAAACTACTTGCAGACAGGGATTTTATTCTCGAGTGGGATTGCATTTGTTATGATGCATTGAAGGGAAAAGAGGATCAGGTCAATGAGCTCACTCATGAGCTTGAGGTGACTATGGACTCGTTGAAGAGTGCTCAGTTGGCCCTTCAAGAGTCACAGTCACGGTTGGAGGAGTTGACCGTGGAGTTGAGTTTGGCACAGTCTCCACTAGCTGCAGATACGGTACAGTTATATACAGAGGTAGTTGATGAGGATCTTATATCCACGAGTTGTAGTGAGGATGTGGTTACATCTATCACAGATATTGGTGCAGTCAATTCAACTGGGATGAGTGTTTTGGTTGAGAGCTCTTGTGATGAGATAGTTGATTTTTCCGAGAGTTGTGTGACAGATCACGTCACTACTTCATTGTCGTCACTGGAGATATGTGGAGCATCATCCAATATGGAGATTTGTACTTATGCTAATTTGTTTCCCCAGGACTATGATGGTCAGCCATTGATAGAGGTGGGAGCATTTCATCTTGATTGCATAGTGAGGAGTGTTTATCACTTCTCCTTTGGTCCACACACGGAGGATTTGATGATGCATCGGTGTGGATTGGCCCTGGAGTTATACCATCCATTGTGGGATGGGTATTCACCGTCTTCAGAAGATGGGATTAGCGGCTGCAAGCGTCCGACTCTGCTGTTTGCAGGGGATCACTTGCAGGGACAACTATCAGTTTTACATCATGCCGATATGTATCCAACTGGGTTTGCTACTTCTATGTCACAAGGTTTTCTTATGGGTACATGGTTACAGGATGACTATGGTGTCAGTTGGCATGATGGCTTGGTCAGTTATCACATTCATGAGGGTTTAGCAGAGGACAGGGAGAGATTCAGTGTAGCAGATGCTTCTAGAAGTTCTTTTCTCCGCATAATAGATGGATGTGAATTCAGATTGTATTGGGATCCAGGTGGTGACAGTTTTGGCACTGGGTATTGGATGGGTCCCATTGGGTTACTTCACCACTCACAACATGGTGAAGTTGGAGGCAGTAGAGCGCAGTGGCAACCTGAGGATGATAGACACGACAGACTTTCACTCTGGGTTTGGGATCCAGGAATAGCTTGCGCAGTTGTGTTTTTGTTGATGCTACAGGAGACAGTTAGAGATGTGTGGGACACTTCACAGTTCTTATTTTGGGCCTTCCGAGGAGTTGGGTTTCTTTTGAGTAGAGATTGCTTGAGGACAAGCAATTTCAGGGAGGGCGGACTGTAATGTCCCCAATTTTGCGAGCATCAGAGTTCAGTGGATTTAGCCTATTATGCGACCCTCGTAGGCTGATAGGATGGATAGAGGGTCTTGATGGAGCTTGGCTTGGCTTCAGTTGTCAGATTGTTATCAGTTGGCTTTCGTTTGGGCTCGTTCAGACACTATTTGCTCGGATTGCTATTTTTAGCAGTATGGATGGATTATGTTCAGAATCACTTCATTGTTCGTTAGCTTTAGACGGCTCAAGCATCGGGTTAATATTGAAGGAGATATTAATATTTAATTGATTTAATTAAATATTAATTACTGGAGCATTATAATGTAAAGTTATAATATTTTATTATAACTTAAGTGATTTTTGCTAAAGGGGTCGCCCATCATTGAAGGGGCCACTTTTAATTATATTTTGTAATTAAAAGTGCTTTCGAAAACTATTGAAAAATTAAAAAGAAAAGTTCGAATTTATTTAAATAAAACCTAATTGAGAAAATTCGAACTCTTGAGGAGATATAAGGGTTTCATTGGGATTTGAGCTGATTATGTTATGAAATTGATTTTTGATCAAGTCTTCTTCCGGAGAACGAAGCCGAGGGTTTCAGTTGTCTATAGGCATTGGAGAACGAGCCATCTTCAGTGTTGCAGTTCAGAGGCTGTGAAATATCAGCTGATCTATTGCATTCAGAGGGATATCTTCATTCAGAAGTTATCACAGAACGTTCACAGAGTTTTCTTTCAGCGTGCTGCAATAATCAGGTTTTCATCAAAATACTGTTGCTTTTTAGTTGCATGTTATCGGATCTTATTTGTAATCATTACAGAAGGTTAAATAATAGTCTGGCATCAGTATTTGAAATCGATTATGTTGTTTCCAGAGCTGTATTATTTTATTTAAATTTATATGCAATTTCTTTCAAAATCGCACTTCAATGGTTTATTCAATAAAAAACGTTCAAAAATTAGCAGAACAGATAGTTTCAGAAAAACAGGGAGAACAGGGGTTTCTACACTATGAGAGATGACGTCTCACCCAGGAGACATGGCGTTTCACCCAGCAGTTGTATATTTAAATGACATCTTTGGTGGAAGCAAGGGCATCGATTTATATTGGAAAAAGCCTTTATCGAATATTTAACTCTTCCTTAAAAAACATTGACAGAAAACACATTCAAAACACGGCCTTGACATCCTCGCGCGGTAAGCAAGTTATTGCCAGACGAGAAAGGAATAAACGGAATTATATACGGACAGACTCCAGTTCGCTGGCACCAACCCTAAACCGTGAATCTTTGATATGTGGAAAAAGACATCGAATGGGAGGATTAAAGAACATATGCCAATACCATCGTGGCCAGTGAGGGAAGAGATATGGTGGGAAAAGGCAGAACAGTAACTACTTCTGCAAACCGAGCAAGGTATGGTAATTATATGCTTAATATTTATACAACGTATTGATTAGTATTTGTCATATATGTTTGATATATATATATATATAAAATATAAATGTGTTATACATACATAATTCATAGGCTAATAAATATGTTGGATAATTGGTGAGTATTACAAAATACGAGTTCTTAATTACTTGGAATAGAATAGCAGAGGTGGGAATAAAGGTATTGATTAGCGAATATATTATTTTGAAATTCTTTAATATATTAGCATTTATGAATATATTTAAATATATAATGATAAATGTATGTACAATGGATATGGAAATTGTGATTCACATATACATCATTGGTGATTGATGTATCTAATGTAAATTTATAAATGGGTATTATTTACGATCATCCAATAATGATGCTTGTAGCAATTATTGAGCCTTAAAATGGCTCTACTCGTTCGCTACAATGATAAATGGTATAACCGAATTCCATCTATAAATCTTGAAAGATGAAGTATCTAATGTATGAAGGAAATATATTATAGAAAAATCATTCATAATGAGTAATAGGGATGTTTAATGTCTAATTTATTGATCTCTAAACGTTCTAATATCTTTTTGAGAAATACTTTGTATGCAAGATTCGGGTTTAAGTGTTTCCGTCAGAAAGGGGACATTACAAGAATACGTCCCAAGAAGCAACCAGTGCACCACGAAATACTCCTGTCGTCACACAGTCTCGTCCCGCACAAAACACTAATCTGGTAGAAGAGGTGCCTCACGCACCATTTGACACTTGGGAGGCTCCGCAACAACCTCAAAACTTCATAGGAATGGTACAAGGTTCTTCAAACACTTCTAAGAAGCCAGAAGCAGAGATTAAGGAGAGGGCTCAACCTAATGTTCTCACAGAGCAGAAGAAGAATCCAAAAGAGGTTGTCTGAGACAATCAATTTCAATCGAATAGAAAAGATGCAAGTAAGAATGCCTCAGCAAATGAAAAGAAAAAGCCAGTAGTATTTTATCAGGGGAAGGATGAGCCAACCCCATTCCTCGTTTCAGTTAGAATTTTTGGGAAGTTATTGCATAACTGTTTGATCGATTTTGGTGCATCAAGTAATGTCATGCCTTTGAAGGTATGTCAGGCGTTGGGTATAATTCCGCTCCAGACCAACAAGAAGGTGACTCAACTGGATAAGACTAAAGTTCCAGTTGTCGGAGAGTTGAATAACATCCACATGCAGCCATTACCACACTCCCACCAATGCTTGAGCCTATAGCAGAACAAGGCCAACTTAATCATTTAGTTGCATATGGCAAGCGTTTGGATGAGTGGGAATAGGAGTTCGTTGCCAGAAGCCATTCTATGCTCACAGAGTTATATCAGTTATGGTACAATGCACGAGAACTCCGTCTTCGTCTCCAGGATGAGGAGCAAGAAATGGCAATTAACAGACCCCGAGATGAGATTATGATTGCTCACCTGAGTATGGCATATGAATCAGTCACAGATGCAGAGGATAGAGAAGCTATCTACTCTTGGAAAACACAATTGGTTTTCAAGGCAAAGATAGAGGAGACTATGGCGTCAGAATTGGCTGAGAGTAGAGAGCACGTTACTAGTGCACTCCGGTTTGTGAGGACTTTAGTATCTCGCTTACCGTGTCGATATCAGATGGAGGGTGGCCTATGTTGAGCTTACTGATGTTCAGTTAGAGCTCCAGACACTCATTCATGCTATTTTCAGTGGGGAGACCATTGGCTGTAAGATTAATCAACTTACAGTCTTGTTAGCATTGTTCGATGAGGCAACCAGGAGTAGGGGCGAACTTCAGTCCCAGATCACAGCTGGTGAAGACATGCTGCGTAGGTATAGCATTCTTCGACAGAGTATCAGAGCTCCAGATAGTGATTCAGTTAACGATCTTGTTGAGGGATTGGTTGCTCGAGATCACGATCAGCAGACTTCAGTTCCTACCTTTCAGAATAGACTTCATACACAGGAGTTAACTTGGCGTTACCCTTTCAAGTTAACTCGTCGTTTCATCACATGCATATCTATTCTAAGATCAGCTTTATTTACTTGGAGTTTCATTTAGGGTTTTCGTTAACTGATGGTAGTCTTCCAGTTAACTCGCTTTCAATAAGGACGTGCATGCTTGCACAATCGTCCTTTTTAGATTAGATGTTTCGGTTAACTAATGGTAGTTTTCCAGTTAACTATATAGTTTACTTTATTAGGGCTTAGCAATAAATCTTGCATGCATTGCAAGACTATAGTTGACTCAAGGTGATTTTAGGGTTCCCTACACCTTTCGATGTCTATAAATAAGAGCTTTTGCTCATTTGTACATAACTTTTGCACGAGAGAGAAATATATGCTGTGCCTACCTTGCCCTCAATATTGCTCTTTTTGTATCTGTTCATGCGTTTTTACTATTATGATGAATTGTTATGCTACATAGGGTTTCATGAAATTATAATGATGAATTCTTTCCTTAGATCAAATCTGTTTTGTGTTCAATAAACTTGTTCAGATTGAGATGATAGTTGTGCCACCTTGCCTTCAAGTAGAGAATCTGCACTTGGTTATCGCGTGTTGTTGTGAACAATAAACTTATTTGGATTGAGTTGATAGTCGTGCCACCTTGCCTTCAAGTTGAGAATCCGTACTTAGTTTATTGTGTGATGTTGTTTCCAATAAACTTGTCTAGATTGAGCTGATAGATGTGCCACTTTGCCTTCAAGTTGAGAATCTATACTTGTTTATCGTCAGATAGTCAAACCTTGCTCCGTTTCCTCATGCTCTGTTTTCTTGAGGAAACTGGATAGATTTAAAGTAATTAAGCCTAGTTGTAGTTAGTAGTCTGCGAAACCAGAAAATACTCAGCTGCAACGTATATAGTTTTCGAGAAAGCCTTGTACCTCTACAGCTGAAGCAAAAAGACAGGATATAGTTTAGTTTATTTCCCTTTGCAAGTACTTTTGTCAAGCACAACGAGGGAGCTTCCCCTCCTAATTTGAAGAGCACTCATTGCGTAGTGTGCATAGCTGTCCGTACCAACTCTTACTCTAGAGGTGCTAGTTGTTACGCCAACAACCCTACAAGAATCAACTTCCATAGCCCGGTGCTCACAGCCCACCAAACACCTACAAAGCTCACCAAACACCCCTCCCCCTTCCCCCTAATAGGAAAGCTGAGATCATTGTATTAACAAAAACCGTGGGTCTCATTCTATTGGCCGATGCACCAACACACACTAGTTCGATCCCTTTCTATTGACACAAAAACAAGCGACTCTTTTTGTTGGCAAAAATCTCCCTTTCAAAACTAAGGCCCAAAATTCGTTTTTCCTTATAAAACTATTGTTACTTCCAGGAAAAACGCCACGACCTCATCCTCAAGCCGATCTATCTCTCCTACCTGTGACGATGTCTTTTTCATTTTTGCTCAAGCCGAGTTTTTCCACTATCCAATCGATATTTTATTTCCCCAACAACCGTTTCTTAGTTGTGCTTTCCTGGATCGGGCTTCTTTCCACCTTCACCACCCCTCCCTCTCTCACCAAAATAGTTATTGCTTCTTTTATTTCTTTTTTTGATCGACACTACCTTGCATATCTCGGCCACCAAAATGAAGGCTTGATATGTACAAAACAAAGGAGGTATGTTGTCCTACCACAAACCAGGCCACTTGTCATCAAGAGACAAGGAAAACACCACACAAAGAACAAAAACCAAACTAAATCCAAAATTTGCAAAATACCAATGGCGATGCCCCTGCATCAAAAGATTAAACATATAGTTGAAAATTTTGAAATTTTGTCAGTATCTAACATATATATTAGATAAAATAATAAAATACACTACATTATACATTATTTTGAGCTTACCAACAAGTTTAATGCTTGTGTTGTCTACAAGCCATTGGGCACCATCTTCCATGAAGCCAACAAAGCTCGAATCAAACTCTCGTTTCCACATGAGACGCCTATGAGAAAAATTCAAAAATACTGGGAAAAAAGTAAGAAACAGCATAATAATTTCAAATTGAACATTTTATTGTGGAAAACAGCACTTGAAACAGAAATATTAACAAATATATACTTCAAAATTTCTTTCATTCAATGCACAAACATAGCTAAATAGGAAACAAGAAATACATGTTGGGAAAGAAGAAAAAAATCTATTTATAATTTTATTGTGTATAGATTGTTGATGACTCAACCTTAACTCCTGAACTTGCTCAGCAATCAATTGAAGGCACTATATTTTGTTTAGAACCTTTATTAAGACTGCTGGGACAGTGGTAAGTTAAGAAACAACATAGTTCTTTTTTATTGATCAAAATCAACCTCCAAGCTTTGTTTCACACGATGGTAAGAAGAATCACCACTTCAGGAAGTGACAAGGAAAAATTCATTAAAAAAAATGCTTTTCTGAGCTTATATAAAGGAAATCAATCTTTAGAGGGCAGGAAATCTAGATGCATGCCTCAATGCCACAAATCCGTGGAGCCAAAGGGTCATCACAGTGTTTTAGATGTCTAGATATAGATGTTGATTTTTAATAATAGTCTGGGTGAAGACACTAGTCTTCATCGAATGGGCTCAAAAAGCTGGAAAAATTCTGTTGTTCTTTGTTTATCTCAGGTTTTGTTGTGATGCTGCAATTGAACAGATGATGACACTTGTAACCATTCCATGCACTAGGCTTGAATGTTTATGAAAATTGATAGTGACTCTGATTTACCCCCTACAGCATCTCCAATGCTCTTTTCAATTAAGATTCTGTCTGCACTCTGCTAATGTGAATAAGACAGAGCTGTGAAACTGTTAGAAGGTGGGAGTAGGTACAGTGAGAACAGAGCTGAGAGGGGGCTAACTGTATTCCTATTTGAGATGGTCTTCATCTGGTTATTCTTCCTTTTTTCTGAGTCCGTTTCCTATGATATGGATGATGGAAAATTAAAATTTGGCCTGGCTTGGCTATCTTTCTAAGAATCTAAACCCACAGGTGATGTTTGTGATATCTAGAATATAAAGGTAGCGAGCCTTTGTGCTTTGAATTTTGGTAAGACTGATATGATGATATTGGGAGTTGGGACCATCCCAATACTTCTCCTGTATTTTTAGGTCCACCCTCTCTTCCACATTTGAATATTCTCCTTGATGAGAAAGCTGAAGGATTTCTTGGTTCCTGACCTTGGAAAACTATCTGGAAGAGCACCAATAAAATACAGTAGATTCTTACAACTGATCTTCCTATCGGGTCCCACTTTCTATTTTTATTTGGGTTGTGAGCTGTGTTGGAATACTCTCTCTTCATTTGTAGAATTTATTTGGAGTGGATTCTGGATTATATAATGCCACTAGGGTTGGCTCCATGCAAAAAAAATTCAGGTCTGCAGTTCCTTAACCTCGGCTATCTTTAGAAAAAAGAAAAATTTAGCCTCCAATTGGCTAAGCCAAAGATAGAAACTCACAAAGCCATGTGAAATCGGTTTTTACTTGGTTATTAATTTTGGTAGTTAGATTTGTAGAACTGAAATTACAATATTGAAATCAGTCTTGATCCTTCTTTGACTGGAGGAACTAAGTTACTAACTGTAGACACCTAAAATATGCCCTAACCAAACTATACCTAATTTTAGCCTAAGTTGTCGGTTTGGGTATGGGTGTGGCGGTATGGCAATTTTTTTTCTTGGATACGGGTATGGGAATATATATATATTTATATAAACATGTTCAAAATTATAAATTTAATTTATAAAAACAATGATACTCATAAGACAAACATTATTGCCAATAAATAGAATATTTAAAATTTTAAATACCTCATATATCATATTCATAATTTATTAATTTGCAATAATCAAGAATAATTTACTCATTCTATAGATATGCCTAATTGGTTGATTATGAAATATTTTCTATTAGAAGGTACCAAGTGGATTGATTTCAAATAGAGCTGAGTAACATTGGACCAAGTAAGTGAAAGGTTTCCAGGAAAGGTATTTTATTAGTGTGTTTAAGACATCTAATGAAAGATGATTATTACTGTATGCACTAGCAAGAAAGCTTCCATTAGCCAGTGATTGGGGCTGTAAGGTAGATGGTGGTGAGTCACAAGCCCTACTCCCATGGTTGTGTAATGTTCCCTTCTTGCACCTGATCAGTTTGGAAGTTCCATTAGCCTATTCCAAGGTTCCCGTAGGCTAAGTGGAGTTGGTTAGGAGACTCAGAGCCTATGTTGGGCTTTGTGGTGGTTTTTGGTGTTTTCTAGCAAGGGTTACTATTTTTAGCAATGGCCATTTTTAGCACTTACTATTTATAGTAAGTTTCAATGCATCTCAGATTGTGCCAGTTTGGTGTTTGGGCACACTTACTATTTTTAGCAATTGCTATTTTTAGTAAGTTTTAATTTTAGCAGTTGGTTCTGGCCTTTGTTCTCCAGCAATACAATATTTCTTGTTTGGGGATTGGTGAGTTCTAAGGATTATCAAATTAATATTTTATTTCCGTCACTTAAGTTTGGTTATAAAGTTACTTTATAACTTAATAGAGGGTCATATGTTCATAAAAAGGACCCCTTGTCTCATGCCTAGGATAAAGGTGAATTAAGTTTTTAAAAAGCAAATGTTTAGCCTCCAAAAGTGTACTTTAGAAAGCTCATGAAGGGGACGTGGGGTTTCTTGGAGGGAAAAGTGAATTCAAATTCGTGTTGCCCTAATTTCCTCCCCTCTTCTATATAATCACCTCTTGGGCTCTCATTTGGTCATCTCTACTTTGGCAACATAATAGGATGTTGTTGGAATGCTTCCAGATTTCCATTTCTGCGAGTTGAGGACAAAAACCCTCATCCTTGGTTGCTGGTTTCAGTGGTGAGAGATCCACCCTAGCTGGAAGGAGTGATTCTACCTCATGGATCACCTTTGTACTTACAAAGTTTTATGCTTTTCACCATTTTGGAGGGTTAGAATGAAGATTTTCTTCATGTTTTGATGTGGGATTGGAGGTTTTGGTGTGTTTGATGCATTGCTTCATTTTGGTGTGTGTTGGAGGTGTTTAAAACTCATTTTCAGAGGTATGATATGCATTTTCAGAATTCTAGAAATTCACTTTTTCACAATGGCTAGAAGTGTTAATCTGCTCACAACTCTGTTGGTGATTTAAATAACGTTTTGGGCATTGTTCCAGTGAACTCATTGCTGGGCACCTCACTTGGAGTGGTTACTTGCATTTTTTGGTGAAGACTTGAATTTAGGGAGCTGGTCGCCCCTCCTAGGGAGCCGTACCTTTTCAGGGTTTTATATTTTCAGACTTTGTTTTCAGGACAACAACTTCCAGGGTCTGCAACAGTGAAATAAGGGTGTCTTTTCTCATGAAATCGTTAGTCAATGTGAAGGAGAATGTTAGGAGTTGATAGTTGATGCATTTGGTGACTACCATAAGGAGTTGTATGCAAACTGCTGCCCATGTATGATTGTTATCTGTTGTACCCCAAATAAATTTTTTGGCATTCTGTGTAAATTGAGCTAAATCTTGTTAAAATGCCATGAAAGGTCTGTTTTAGGTCAAACCAATCATAGAATCTTGGTGGGTTTCTGTCTAGGAACACATGTACAAAATTCTGAAAAATTGAAAATTAGGGTTTTTTCCCCTATTTTCAGGGAAATCCCCCGAAAATAGGACCTTCCCAGAAATGATCGAAAATGATTTTGATAGGTTTAAAGGGCTTCACGATCACATTGGTCAAGTCAGAATCATCAAAAGACACGTTTTACTCTGGTGGGTCTATTTCTCTTTTTCAGGAACGAAGTTAGGAGCTCCACAGCCATTAATGGCAGATTGGCCAGTACCAGGCGCTGAAAGCTAAGCTTCAAAAGCTTCAACGATACAACCATGGCGGAAAAGGTCAAAAAAGATGCTGTTTGACGAAGGAGATTCCTGAAAACGAAAAAGGTCAAAATTTGACTAACTCTGGAGATGTTACGAAGGGGAGATTGCTCACATGTTGAAAAGGCGCCTTCTTCAAGCAGGGGCGCCATGGTCTTTGAAGGTCAAACAAAGTCAGTAAGATCATCCGAAGCAGTCATTCTCAACGTTTGGTTGCTGGCTCAACAGTGAAACAAACATCCAGATCATCCGATGAATAGATCACTAGCAACTGCTGACGAAGCAAAAAGAGGCAGTTGAGGAATTGGCAGGAAACCACAGTTAACGACAAAGTTGCAAGAAAAAGAGCCTTTTCAAAGCAAAGGCGCCCTTTCTTTTGGACTTCCAGATGCTGACCAATGACAAAAGGCCTCCTTTGATGCTTCTCAACAAAGCGGATCTCGGAAACGCAACAAGCATCAATACCTAACAGAGCAGTCAACGGATAATCTGGATCAAAGTAGGCAACTTGTCAGACGAAAATAATCAAGCTAAAAGGCAAAAGCGCCCTTTTCAAGGAGGGGCGCCCTTGGATAAAGGAACCCTAATTTGAGATCCAGATTTCCCGAAGACAGTCATTCTTAGCAGAACAGAGCTGAGTACCTGATGAAACGTCATGTGAAAACATCTGACTCTCCGATCAACGAGAAATCCAGTTCAAGGCACGAGAGGTCATTTCAAATAAGCTGAAGAACGAAGACTGAAAAATCACTAAGGCATTGGCAAAAGCGCCCTTTCTTGGGAAAGGCGCCCAGTCTTTTGGAGCCCTTAACTCAGCTTTTTATCATTCAGTCTCCCAGGCACTTCTTTCCAGTATGGATTCTGCTCCGCAGTGAATGTGTCCGTGACGTCTCAGGATCGACAGACAACGCCAGATTCAGGATCAAACAAGGGGTTTTCAGGAGAGAAAATACCAAAAAACTTGCAAAAGATGAAAAGGGACGCCTAAAATAAGTCAAAGGTCATTAGTTGACTAAAGTCAAAAGCTCTTTGAGTTAAAGTTGGCTAAAACGCTCCACGATTGGTGGAAATCACCTTTTTAACTTCAGATCAAACTCAAATCACCTTTTGAGCTTGTGTTAGGTCCCCAAATTTGTGGATCTGAAGCTCAAACATATATATTCAAGGAGATGGCGTCCATTTCATTATTTCATTGCAGGTTGAAGGATAAAAACAGCCACAAAGCTCTCAAAGGACGCCATTGAAGATCTGAAGGAGGTTTTCATCCGTTCTTCATTTTTATTACAGATCTGAAGCAGGAAAGGGTTGCCATTTTGAGGATTGGATCAAAGATAGTTTTTTTTGAAGATCAGCTAAAACTTCCAATCCACCTTCTGTCTTTTTCCTCTCTTCTCGTCTTAGGTTTTCTTGCATCTGACAGAAAAAGCAACAGGCTACATCAGATCTGATCAACTGGGTAGATTCAGCATCATTTTCCAGAGAAACCCATCTCGACAAATTTTCCAAAATCAGCAAACTTGCTGCCCCTATTTTTGGGGGTTTTTCTGAAAAAGTTTCAGAATCCAAATTCTGAGGAACTGGGTTCGTTCAGCATTGAAGCACGAACAAAACCCATGTGCCAGATTTTTTCCGGAAAAATACTTCTCGGCAGGGCGCTATTTTTAAGGGTTTCCGAAAATCATCTGCACTAGGTCAAGCTTACAGTCAATCTTCAAGTTTTTCAGGATGCAGTACTCCCAGGTGCAATACGAGACCAAGACGGTCTTACTCCATGATTACCTGAAAACAGTTGACACAAATCTACACCAAGTAAATCCAGTGGTCGATTTGGAGCAGTTAGAAGGCATGAATCAAATAACATTGCAGAATATCGAAGAATCCGGATTGCTGCAAGCCGCATCAATTCCCATCACACTACACAGCGTAGAGCTCGTAATCGCTTGTATCAAGCATTACAACCCTACCACCAGAGAAATCAGAGCAGCAGATGGAAGGATTGTTTGCAGTTTAAAGCCTCAAGATATCGAAAGATGCTTTGATATTCCCTCACATCCTAACAGCAAAGTCATATCATTGACGGAATGTGAGAAAGCTTTTGAGATGGCCAAGGACAAATGTCAAAGGATAATGGCCGAAAAATGGCTAAAAGTGACAAAGGCAAGCTTGCCTAAGTTGTTGGGGCGAGGAGAATGTAAAGACGAGTATGCAGTGTTAATCACTCTACTCAACAGAGTCACTGGAGAAGAAGATGGTCGTCAATTCCAGCCATGGATGTACTATGTCATCGCTAAAATCATTGGCAGGAGGGAATACTATGACTGGGCCACTTTGATTAGTGACACACTCCACCGACAAATCACTGGGTATCTGGAAGCTCATAGGTTCCACATGTGCTCCTACCTGGTATACTTGATAGCCTTCCAAGGCGATTTCAGGTTATTGAACAATGTGGGAACCTTAGGTGTGCAGAAGGTTCACGAGTATTTCACACGTCTTGAGTTTACTCAAGCGGAAAGACACTTCAAGAAGACAAGTGATCACTTCACCATGCACATAGTTCGTGAGCTTAACCATGAGATGCACGTGCGTATTTCACAGACAGCCAGAGAGGCAATGGCGGATTGGGCAGATTGGTTTATCCAATTTCCTACATTCTCCTACATACGCGTGTATGGCTACATTGGCCACCCCACCATGCTACCAAGACACCCTTCAGATAGGGTAGTTTTCATGGAGTTCCTGAGACAGTTGTCTGAAGTTCATGTCCACTTGCGCTTGAAGAGGAAGACAGCTGTTAACTTTCCTGTTGAAATGGGACTATATAGATGTGAATCCGCGGCAGATGCAAAGATGATGGGTCAAGAAACAAGGAGGTTTAACCTCAAATATCTCATTGATAGAAGATCTTATGATCCCAGAGGACTCTATGCAGCACACCTTGAGCAACACTCGTCACATAAGTCTTCTATGGAAGATTATTGGGTGAATTGTAAAGACGAGTATGAAGTGCGAAGAAGGAATTACAGCAGATTCAGACTCCCACAGATTGCTGATTTCATGTCAGCAGACATTGAGGGCCCGTCAGATGATGAAGGGGAAGTCATTCTCCCCACATTCTTCGCAGATTCAGTTGACTCCCAACCGCTCCCGAGAGTGGATTGGTATGCCAAAGAGGATACATCTATAGAAGAAAGAACGAGTAGAGTGGTTAGAAATAGCCAACTCTATCTCGACAGCAAGAAATCAAGGAAGGGGATACCTCACAGAACAGAGCCGCCACAGGTTCAGTCTACACCACCTTCCACTTCAAGAAGGAAACCTAGACAAAAGCAATGGTGCAATCCTCCCCAAGGGATGAGGATGTCAAAACCTAGAACACAGAGGACACCAGTGGAGAAAGCCACACATAGTCCTGAAATAATCGCGGGTATTGCTGCCCCAGAACAAAGAGTAGAGACTGCCACCCCTGATTCAGCCGAAGTTATCACAGGGGAACCAACAGCATTAGTTGTTGAAGAACCAGTGGCTGAACCAATGGCGGAAGCAACAACAGTAGAAGCAGCAGCAGAAACGGTGCCTGTTATGGAAACAGAGCCGCCCATATCACCAGTATCACAGCGAACACAGGTCCTCATCGACTTGGATTCGCCACCGAGAGACATTACTCCAGCACAGTCTCACACATCTAGCGTTCAAGGGCCTCACGTCCCTCCTAGTGAAGTTCGCCGAGATTCTATTTGGCTAGAAGGTTTCCTAGGAAGGAAGAGGGAAAAACCCTCATATGAGCTTGACTTTACCGAATTCGACCACGTCCCACAAGACACGTCGGCGAAGAAGTTAAAGAAGCAAGTTCACATAGAAAGGAATGCAGAATGTGAGATCATCATAGAGACTGTCGCTCCACCAGTAGAGAAAAGCATACACGAGGTTCAAGTAGAGGACTACACTTTGTCTCAACTTAACCTCGGGAAGACTACACGACAGGTGGAGGCGGACCTTCTCGAAATAGCTTCGGTGAGCGCTCAAGAAAGGATGGCCAAGGATGGTAAAGAAAAGGCAGCCTTAAAGGCTGAAAATCAGAAACCGAGGTCTTACATCACCAGCTTGATACATGGCACACCCAACGTCTCAGCCCTACCGGCAGGACTACTAGATCTCCCCGCCGAACAAAATCATCGGCAATTGTTAACATTCGGCAAACACTTGAGGAATCAGGTGGAAGAGTTTGTTCTCAAGGGTAGATGCGTACTGGCTAACCTATACCAGTTACGGGATAGAGCACATGAACTTCGTGTGGAGATCCAGCAGTCAGAACAGAAGATTGCAGAAAAGAGGCTTGAAGACGAAAGTACAATTGCAGATTTGCAATTAGCATATCAATCAGTATACTCCGAGGAAAACAAGCAACATCTTTTTGCTTGGAAAGAACAATTGGCGTACAAGGTGAAAGCCTACGACGCTCATTCAGTAGAGATGATTGATTACAGAAGGGTGGTTGCCACTATTATCAACTTCGCAAGAATGTTGGTAATATCTTTCCCTTGCATGGAATATCAGCGTGAGGGAGGAGAATACGTCGAGTTGGTGACTGTACAGAACCAGTTCAGGGATGTCATCCGCAGCACCTTTCTTGACGATCCAGAGGGTTGTAATCTGGCTAAGGTAGCAGCTTTATCAACCAAGTTAGAAGAGGCAGCATCTCAATGCATTGACTTCGGAAATCAGCTCATAACGGGTGAGGTCATGCTCCGACGCCACGTCATCATCCTACGGAGCATTAACTCCCCAGAAGCTGATGAGGTCAATCAATGGATTGAGACACTGTTGATTAATGGCGAGTTATAAATGCACCAGAAAAGGACGTCATACACACTCCAAGTGGCATTCATGAGACTTGAGTTGACTTGACGCTTCTTTCCAAGTCAACTCGAGATGCTATTAAATGTAGTTGGAGTTAACTTGATGCTTCTTTCCAAGCTTAACTCCACTTTCCTTAAATCATGCATTGTCAGATCCCACTAATTAAGGATGTCTAATTGACTTCCACGATTTGTGGATCTTAGATCTCCACTAAATGTGGATGTCTATTTTGGAGGGAGACTTTACATTTAAGTTCACCTTTAGTTTGCTTTCAGTCAACTGAAGTAGTTTCCAATTGACTCTTTGTTGACTTTCAGTTAACTGAAGTAGCTTTCCAGTTAACTGCTTGTTCCCCCTATTTAGGAATAAATCTTGCTAATTGATTGGCAAGAACTCATTGTTAACTCAAGGAGATTTTGGGGTTGCCCACCCCTTTGAGTTCTATAAATAAGAGCCTTGGGCTCATTATTTGTTTAACCTTTACTTGCTATGCAAAATTGCTGCGCCATTGTTGCCAACACTTTGAAAGCGAATATTTGTTCACTCTTGGATGAGAGTTCGTTGGTTGATTGTAATTGTGCATGATTTCGTGCCTTTGCTCTCCCAACTTTTGTAGTTCGTTGATAAAGCATTGAAGAAGAATATCAGAAGGCGCTTGCATTTTGATCATCTTATTTGAGTTATGTCTACGTCCTGTGTTTAATAGCTCGTTGTCTCATTTCCCTCCTCGGATAGGAGTCCCTCCTCCTTGGATATTTGTTATTGATAGTTGTCGTTTGATGTTGTTTAATGTGTTGACTTCCAAGCTATACTTCGGATAGGAGTCCCTCCTCCTTAGCAAGCTCGTTGGCCAAGGCGTCGTGATTTTGTTGTTTCTAGTAAACTATTTCTTAAGCTCATACTGGATAGTCCCTCCTCCTTGGTGACCCTGATCTAGCTTCAAATGCGGCAGAAGGCTTTGTTTGTTCAACTTTATCCCGTATACTGAGTTCTGTTCCCGGTCATATCCTCTGGAGACGGCGAATTCAAGTGATCCAACCATCCCATTCTCGCTCCTTTACCCTCATGCTCTGTTCATCTTGAAGGTATTGGATAGATAGAAGCTAGTTAGTCGTAGTTAAGATCTGCAGAAACCAGAGAAAAGCTTAGCTACGGCGCATTGTGTTTGTGCACCCTTGTGTCCTGCCGCTGAAGCATAAAAAGATAGGAACCTAGTTAGACATTTCCCTTCCCTACGCATTGCTCCCAGCAGAGACGGACTTCTCCCCTTTAAATAACGAAGAAGTGTTGCAAAACATTTGAAATAGCTGAACGTTTACAATCAGCACTCCAGAGGTGCTAATTTAAACGCCAACAGTTTTCTGGCGCCCACCGTGGGGCAACGAGGCATAAAACTTCAAGAAAAGCTAAACGCTTTTATGTCACGGGAATGACTATTTGGCGTCCTTGGGCACCAGTAGAGCAACCTGATCTTGTTCCAGCAACTCTCCAACCAGATCTTACATACATTGAAGGAGAGCAATCGGATATTATCAGCAGCTTGCGGATCTTCATCTTCGAGAAGAATACATCACCAGCTCAGTGGAGAGCCGCAGCCATTACTCTGGACGAGGAAGAAAGAAAGGCTGA